>VCRD01000601.1:0-60020 GCA_006783055.1 Trinorchestia longiramus | reverse complement strand
CATTGTACGCAATACAAGATAATGCGAAACATTGTACGCAATACAAGATAATGCGAAACATTCATCATAAAATAACTCTTTTCATACACCAGAAAACAACACAGGAAATTATAAAAGAGCATAAAACGACAAAATACATACATTATAAAACTGCATTGCACAGATCACATAGCAGTGCTAGGAAAATTGAACACGTGGACAATTTTCGTGCAACCAATTAGTTTGAATAGTTTAAAATTTATACAACTATTTGTAGAGAAATCGCCCAAAACTGAAAACACAATAACAAAGCAAATTCATTGATATGCACTTAGTCAGTCCCTGAACATAAGATAACGCCAGAGAATGACTAGAATGTTCCTCAACTAACAGTAGTTTAATAGTAATACCAAAAAATATATGTAATAAAAGGAAGTTAAATAATGCTTCCTTTGTTTTGTATTCCATTACCTCATCAATACACAGAAAGAACATCACGACTTTATGTTGTTTGTTACTACTGTAACAAACTGATACTGATTTTGTACCATACAAAACAAACAAACTGGTACTGACAAACTGGTACTGATTTTGTACCATAAACTGCAACATTATAATATTTCGTAATAGTTATTATTTGTACAATACTCGGATTATTCCTGAATGTCATTTACTTCAGTCTAGTGTATTTTAAAGAAATAAAGCAACATATTTAATTTCAAAAGATTTTCTGATAAATAAGCTGTCTTTGTTTTGCATTTGAAACACAAATCATAATTTTTGCTCCAAATTAAATTTTCCTGGACGCTAATGATACAGGAAATATGAACGAAGATGACGCATTTTAACGGAACACTTAAAAATCAGTAGAAGTAATGGAAAAACAATTGTAGTATCAATTCGATACTAATTATTTGTATGTAGTCCACCTAATGAAAATTTTCCAAGTCCAGTATAATTTTTTTCGATCTGAATATGGAGTTGCAGAAATAATTCCAGGCGTCACAAAAATTATAGGCTTCGCTATAACGCAACAAGCGACACTCTGAGACGATAATCCCCGTACAGTAACACAAAACTATTCCCGGCCTTTTCCAACATCACATATTTTCTATTAACTCACTGCAGAAGCAATAGAGAAGATCAAAATATTTGAAAAAAAATTCTATCCAATTTTATAGGAGATGTGCTTTAATTAGATTCTCGACAGGACGCAGTATCATTTCAAGACAGACATTGTGCAGGCATTCCCTTCGTATTTTTGTGGAGCCTGAGGGTGCGGAGCCTGTTGCCATAGTGGCGGGGCTGGGATCCCTTGTGTTTTGTGTTCGTTATATCGACCCGGTGACTGAGCGGCACTCCAGCACCATACATTCATCACGACCTCACCTGCTGCTCAAAATAACGCAGGCAAACTCTTCAAAATATTTTTTACCGTAGCGTAATTTGTCCCAAAGTGTTCGCTGGTGAAAGTTTTTATTAGGATTAATAAATTTGGGACATTAATTAATGGCTTATCATTATGATAGATCAACAACACACATTTCTGAAACCTCAATTAATTCGCAAGATCCCAAAAGTGAGTATTATGTTGCTAAATGTCCCCGTTACTGCAGAAGATCACTGTACACTCACAACGAACTTTCTTTAACGATCATCCACGCCAAATTAAGTTGACACAACATCTAATATATTCTTCATTACTGTAGGTCATGCATCAAGTTTGAGGCTAGAACTATGTAATTGGTATCATTACTTCATTATAACGCTAGATCGAACTCCACACAATACGGGCCACTTTGGCGACGCTCGAGTCGTGGGCTATTATCATCTAAGTGCCAGATATAACAATGAACTACAACCGTCACCCGAGACCCATGAATCTAGAAAGTAATCTAGTAGCCACTGGTAATATGTATCAAATTAGACAAGAATATGTCAATAATTATTCGGGTGTTCAGCTTCCTCAATTTCAATGTCTGTAAATGAACTTGTATTTATTCTTAAAAGAGGACTTACAAAGAAGGGAAAGTGAAGGTCCTGCTTGAAGTGATGTAGGACAATAGACTGAGTGCCCAGCCCCAAGGTTGTCCTACCTAAAGCAGGATGTCGACTAGCCTACTCCTAGGTACTGTTTCCACATGTCAGCAATACAACCTTCTCACCTTCAGTAGGCCTACTCTATTCTCTGGAAACTTTCCTATCCAGCAAGATACTTGTGGACAATCCGGTGCACACTGTAACTTCCAGCTTCATTTATTTCAATCACTGGCAGCTCTTCAAATTGCGAACTTGTCTGTGTACACTAATGCCCAATTTTTTTCTACTCGTTTTCAATCTTCTCTTCACTTACATATTTACTTTCATTGAGAGTTTAAGTGATATTTGGGAAATACTACAGCAAGCGTGTACTCGGTTCCAGGTTTTCCCATCACTAACAAAGTTGTAACAAAAAAGGTGTTTATTAGCAAGAACAAGTGAATCAAGGACAGCTTTTCGACTAAGACCACACGGAAGTGACCACCCTGTTTTCTTCCAACACATTAAGGACAAAACCACAAGACTCAGTTTGTCTCCATCACTTTTTCTCAGGATTCATTCATAATTTCGATTCATTCTATGAAAGTAGGACTGAATACTCTAGCTAAGACTGAAGTGTAATCTGTGAGAATTTAACTCCCACATATATGAAATTTTGTGTTTGTCCTCCAATTGCATGATATAAAGTCATTGTGTTCTGTTCGTGCAACGATGATGACAAAATATGAGATTCTGTCCTTTATTTTGTACATTCAATATTACGTGTAAAACAATTGAGTTCAGGAAGCAACGGTGCATGGTGTATTTCAATAGTGTATAGGTTGAAATTGTACAACACTAAGCATACTGTATGATCTATTGTCGGGCCGTGAATGTCACCCATGATACCGACACGTTGATGCAACGCTTCTTCAAATCTTGATAACTCACTAAACAACATCCAGTAATATTCAGTCCAATTTCAAGCACATTATGAGGCATTACACGGTTTGGAATGATTTATACGAGTGCTTCTCTCAGAGCTCTACTTTATTTACACTTGCACTTCAGAGAAAATATTTCGAAAGCTGTACGCAGAAACTTGTTTCATTTCAAGCTTTTTCCTATGAAAGGTTTCATTTTGGATTAAGAAATTTCAACTCTAATTTCATTTAGAAATGAAATAACTTATACACCCGACTTAAAATCTTTCTACTTGCCCGGTAGAACTTCAAAATGTTAGGCAAAATACGAATAAAATATAACGGAAAAATGCCTCATGGTTCTCAAACGAAAGCTTCGATTGTGCTGCAATCGGTGGCACTGAACTGGAGTAATAGTGTCATTATAGACGCATTATTGAGTCCGCTTTGCGAACCATTAGTTCTCTGTCCCTAGCTCACGGTGCGAGGGACGTGCTGCTTAGGGTTAGTTCGCAAGATAAATTTACATACTAAATACACACTCAAATTACATCGTAACTTATGCTTAAAAATTTTGTAAAGTATTCACAAAATGAGTGATGATTTGAAGGTAAAATCACGAGTCTTAACTGCTTCTTTAATCCGCAAGATTGTCAACGACAAGGACTTCAAAGAAGTAATCAAACAGATTGCACAAAGCCCAGAGGGATAGCTCATGAACGACTCAAAGAGCAAGCTACGAAATAAACGAGTACGGTTTTATTAAACGTTGGAGTCTCCCATGTTTCAAAATTCATTACTTCAACCCTGATTTATTACCTACCAGTCTCGGAGTTATTAGTGACGACCTAGTGGTGCTTAAAATACTGGTGTGGAGATCATGTATCAAGGCTACTACATGATGCAACTCGAGCCTAGTTGGACAGAGGTAGAAGCGAACTTTAAAAATACTCAGAAGATATAAGTTTTATCTAGATAAAAGATGCACAAAGTATCCGTATGTCCATGCCACAAATTATAAATAGCCTGTATTTAAATGAATAAAAGAACACCAGCTTAAATGTATCGTAGATTTTGATTTTCAAAAAGCCTGGTTTAATGACTATTAATAATTCTTTAATTCTAAAAGAGGGCTATGAATATTTTAGTGGCATATGGTCCCTCATGAGAACTGCATTGGATGTTGAGTGTTCACCAAAGCAATAAAATAAGTTTCCTTGACTTATCTGATAAACACAACTCGCGAAACAATTGAGAATTTTCTCTTGAGAAAACCATGAGAGCATTTAATTACTGCATAATTACAATTTGAAACAGCACTGAAACGAGCTGTATTAGGCAATCAGAAAAACAAAACCCATCTTTATAGAAGAAATTAATAAAGTATCCTAAAATTTTATCAACACTGAAATAACAAGCTTTTTTACTTTCCAAAACTGACACAGAATAGAACACCCAATTTATACTGCTACAATAACATCAATCCCATGTCACATTTTACAACTACAAAAGTATAAATACGAAGTATCAATTACACATATCAACATTTATTCCCACAAGGGCACCACATAGTGGACATAGAATACTACACTCTATAAAGAATCCTACTATATAATACAGTTTGTTGCTTGCTTGCTTAGTTCGTTTCTCTGTGACGCTCTTGAGGATTTAGATAGGAGAAAATTCGTTTACATGTATTGTAAGCATCGTATTGTGGATACCAAAGACACGTCCTTCAATGCGGAAACTCCTTCGCAAAGCCCGCGTCCACTGGCAAAACTAACGAAAATAATCCGTAAAAAACGCGTGAATTTTTTCACGTGTGGGTCTACTAGCAAGTGAATAATAACAACACAGAGAAGCAGGTCCGGAACTAGTAATTGAATATCCCCCTGCTGTGAAGAGTAACATCTAATCGAATATTCGCTACACGAGAATCACTAAGCGCGTGTACACGTCAACAAAGCCTGGGTTTACTACCTGCGAATATCACACATTTGGGACTATTTTGCTCGTTAATCATACTCATAAGTACCTGTGTTGTATGTAACAAGCACGTCGTACGCTAGGGTAGCATTCGTCCGACCAACACTACATTAATTTGTGCTTTTCTTGCGAGGGAGAGGGAGGAAGAGGAAGTTATAATCGATTACAGATAATTATCTTACGTATAGTGCACACACGTTGACACCATATAACATAATATTAAACAATGACACCATATAACATAATATTAAACAATGACACCATATAACATAATATTAAACAATTACACCATAGCAAAGAGGCTTGCTTTTTTATTCCTGGAAAGGCCACATCATTTTTTTATTTATTGAACATCGTTTAAACATATTTTAGGATGTAATATAAACGTTAAATACAATATGCAAAATCAACATTCGAACATTAACTTAGTACATCACGTTGACATAATTTTATTGAATTTTTACCCCCTTCCAAAATATGCATTATTGTTTGTGACAGTAAGTGCCAAGTATACATTAAATACTTCAAGCATGCAAGCTCTGAGTGTATGTCCAGACGAGGTATTTAATACAAGAACTTCAAATATGAGTCCACTAATCTCATTAATTACGCAAGTGCGTAACTACTTCAAATATCAGTCTGCTTATCCCATTAATTACACGAGTGCGTAACTACCTGAAAAAGAACACACAGATGATTGAGTCAGCGACGAGACCCAGAATATTCTTCTCTATCGTCAGTACGGCATATTAATTTCATGAGCCTATCATTAAAAACTCATTAATTACGTGCATGGCGCTGCGTCGCTTTAAAATTTGCAAAAGATCAGGCAATTAAATTACAATAATTGAACGAGATTCAGCGAAGCCAGAAAACTGTGAACATTATTTTTCGAAACCTAGAAAGTCCAAAAAGTAATTCATTCAAGGATTATTTTATTAAGTGACAATGTTTTAACGTTAAAAATATACTTCGCGAAGCTTTAAGTACTGCTACTAAGATTCGCTTTGTATTTTTATTTATCTCGCGTTAGGTCATCGCGCTGTTTTTGGGTCCCGTACCCTGCGAGACAATGCGTCACTGAAGCGCTTGTTTCCTCATCATTTTATAATCCGTTCTCGTCCTCCGTTCCTCTCATATTTTAGCTGCAACTTACCGACCGTCACGGCTGCCTCCATCCATTACACAGCTCCCTCCCTGCTCCTCCTTCCCCCGTTCGCGCCAAAACGTGCCCGGCAAGGGGATTAATTAGCAAGAGCTCCATTCCGCTCTAAATTAAAGGAAACTGGGGGGAAAAGAAAACAGGAGCTGCTATTTCTTTGCACTCGTTCTCTCAACTTGGACTGGACACCTACATCAAGCGAGCTCCTCAAGGCTCCTTAAACTCGAGGAATAAAGTGTTATTCACGTAATTTATTCAGCGCTGAGCTCGCTTCGATGCTTTTCTCAAGAATGCAGATTACTGAGCTTGGTAATGTGGAGCGTGAAGAACACGTTTACGCTTCCAACTGAGAAGAGATTATTGTGTTGTATCAATGAAATCTTGCCAGGAAATATAGGAGCATTTATGCAATGTTGTCTAAACTCCACTTATCGTTAATTTTTACTCGTTAATCCAATATTACAAAGAAACTGAAAAATATCACGTGTTTTCTTCACTCTTATATAACACATCATTTAAAAACCGTCAAATTCAATCACTGAAGTAGTCCGTAAGAAGATATACAAAGTCTTGCTCGAAGTTAGACTTTATTTCATCGTACGGGAAGTTTTTCCTCCATATCGGCTATATATCATGGGCTCGCTCTCTCCAGACCAGCCCTTCTCTCTCTCTCTCCCTCTCCCATCTGGTCTTTCATACGTTCACTAGAGAAAAATATTACACGACTGTGAATATGTTAACGTAAAATTCGTCAAGCAGCGCCGTCCCTCGCTTTCAAGTTCTTTTTACGGCTCACTAGTTGAGAGTTCTCCTTTGAAAACGCATGTTTTTCCTCACATATTTTTCTACGAAGCATGTCAGTGTGGTGCATGAAACGTGCAAGCCAAGCTAAACACAAAGAAGAACCAATTTATCGGTGTCACTGACCATCAATAATTCATCCCATTAGTTTAATTTTACATTAACCAGTGCTATTCCTTATATCATCGAAATGTACAGGAAAATAAGGCCGTATTCCTATCTGTGACTATTTAAAAGTTGAGCTTATGGCGGCATTTGGTAAGCGTTGGCCGATGGTGCGATCGGCATGTGTGCGGCGTGGGACCTGAGCTCCGGCCATCGCAAGAGGCTGTGCAGCGACGGTACATAGTCTCACATGGACCGTCTATGCGTTCCCAACAACCGGCCCATCAGGCTTGCTTACTAGCCGCACCACCACCATAATAGTAATAATGATAAGAGCCATTTTGCCTTAGCTCAGCCATCATCTAAATGATAATACTAAGAAAACAGCTGGTGAATTTTCGCACACACCCTAATTACTTTCTCAATCTCTCTTTGATTGTAGGCACAACCAACATGCATACAGTGCATAACCATCAATGCATTTACTCATTTCCTTGTTTTACGTGTAAAACACAAGTAGAGAGCTTTGAAATTGATCCACTTTATTCAACAAAACAGATATCAAACACTAAGAAAAACCAGCTTCTGTTTTGCGCTTCAGTGGCTACTTCAGTCTTCCTGCAAGCGTTCTGATTATCATGAATACATTTTAATCACACTCTCGCCACCCTAGACCTGAATTACACGAGACGTTGCAGCAACCAATCCTCTCTCTAATTCTTGCCTGCCTGCTGGCGCCCTGTCTAGCTCCACCATTAGATTAAGAGAACTTTTTTACGTTTTCTTTCGAAATTTCTAGGCTTGTTTTCAGAAGGAAGATACCAGTGGCAACATTGGTATCTTTCTTGAAAAAAATACTTTCGTGCGTACCCGAATTGTAGGTCGTAAGCTTCGTCTAACTCAAGTCGCAATCCAACTTTGTACTGATCCAAAGATACCACCAATTATCGATTATCACAATGGCGGTCTTGCTACGCTGCGGTTCCATTTTCCAAGGTTCATAAATATTTTTCCATAACCTGGACATGTCATAAGAAATGAAACCAAGTTCTTTGAGCAGGTAGTCAGCACACAGAAGACTAGCGAGACGTAGGCTGCTGCTGCTACGTGATTCCTCCCAAAACAGTCGCAGCTTGCGATCACTTCTTCACCATGTCATAAAATCTAGATAAGGCCTCAGCGATCAAGCAGTGCCACTGAACAAACGTTCTCTTTAAGCGCTCTGCAACTCAGATGCATGTAAAAAAATGTCATTGATAAAAGCACATAGCTTCGATCTCGACTGTTCGTTGGAAATGACAGCTCATTTCGAGCAAATGTAAACAAATGAAACAGTGGAGGTGTGCATAGCGGAATTACCGTGCCTTGTTGCCTAGATACTAACTGATAAAAACACAAGGACTGACGGTGATAGAAATCGCGAGTACAAATTGAAAACAAGCAGTGATAAAGCTTAATTAGTTACGTATCACAGATACTGATACACTATAAATAAAGACTGCCATTGCACTGGAAGTTAGAGCCAGGCTCCACACGCAAATAACGCTATCAATGATGCAGAGCAAGCGTTACATTGATCTTCGCTATCGCGGTCAACGGCTTCATTGCTTAATCTCTCCTCGATTACATGAATGAAAAACACGACTTGCCTGCACTCGAGAATAACAATTATTCTCATTCGCTAGACTAGAGCATGGTTTCTTTTCTCGGAAGCGACTTTGTATTTTACAAACGGAAATGATGTTCTGGTTGTGTTTGAAATACAAGAGACTGAAGAAAATTAAGTTTAAATGTTTATTCAGAGATAATTAAACTCTGATGTTCATTTTAATACACTCAAGACACGGACTGGATGCGTTGATTCTTGTTTTATTCATTACTTTCATTAGTAGCTTCATCATCTATTAGATGTTCGCACGTTTTATTAGGTAAACTGAAAAAAGTTTAACATATTTGAAAATTTACAAAATAACTTCATGGTACGCGGCCCTAATAAATGTAACTCAAGAAATATTATGTTCTATGTTGAAGCCGTTAGCACTTAAAATAAATAGATTCGAGCATTTCAAGCAACAGACATATTTTGAAAAATGAAACGTATTGTTTCAAGTTCACGATAATACTCTATCACCAAAGTTAATTCGCAAATCATGTCTCAAAAACTATCATCAGCCTGAAGCAGTCCGCTTGAAAACACTTCCATGTTATTTTTTTAAGCGAATAGTAAATGTGCGAGAATGATGGAGCATGCATGTGGAATCATTCGGATAATCTGCAGCACAAAGCGACGGCGGTTCTAAAAAACTTGAGCTGAAAGCTGTCGTAAAACAGAAAACGGGCCCATAAAGGCCCCATTACCTATGCTCCAGGATGATATAAACGGAGCAAAAATATCCCACTCATGGCCTATCCCGTGTCGTAAAAATAATGATAAGAGAGCAGTAAAATGAAGCGGGCGCAGAAACTTACTAGCGTGAGCTGAACAGAACGTAAATCAGTGTCAGAGAATTCCTGCACTCAGCAACACTGAGATAACACAATTCAAATTGCTCCACTTTCTTGCGGGCATTGCATGCTCTTACTTTTCTGATATCTACGGGACTAATATTCAAAAAGTTAAAAGGAAAATGCAGTGAGCTTTTCCGCAAGAGAAGTCAATTCAAAAACAGAATTGAAGGTCTTTTAATTGGCTCAAATTCCATCAGAAGCTATAAGTGAAAAATACCTGCTATTCTATTTCGGGAAAGTTAGAAAAAAAGAAGAACATGTGAACTGATTCTTTATTGAATTCTTTTACGCATTACTAATTCCAGCTCTGTTACTACAAACAATCCTGTTTCTTGTGAACAATTATAAAATGTCTGAAACCACCTTCACTTTCACCAAAAAAAAATAAATGAAATCCCTACACTACACCCTTGACATTGACCGACACTTTTTTTTCATGTCTTCAAGACTGATGATACTTTCCGTTTTTAGGTTCGGCTTTTTCTAGGAGATTTTTTTTTTCATTCAGTCTTCCGTTACTCTGGCGTAGTATTTGATTTTTTTCGAGCCTTTTTTCATGCGTTGTGAACATAAAGAGCTAAGGCATGGAGGGGAGGAGGGCAATGTTTATTGCGTCTGCAATGTTTGGGTCGTGCAAGACCCAGTCTTCTTTCTGCGTGTTTCTCGTGGCAACCTGTAAGGTCGTTAAGAAGTGCCTGCTATTTATTGCACAAGTTCACGACCGTTTTGTAAACACACAGAAAAAACTTCAAAAATTACCTCGTAAACGAATGCCCCTCACATTTTGAATCGTGGCACCTAATGAAAAGTCCAATTGGCAGCGTAAAAAACAAGTAACAACCTCATTTATTACTATTTATAGGTGCACAAAATTTGACGTCTACATATATTTCAAGACTAGACCTCAAAAGAAGTAAGCTGAGTAGACACAACGCTACGCTTGTCACGTGACGCAAGCAAAGCAAAGTTTGAGAGGGGAGTTCTGCCCCCCTTCTTGTGTGCTCCAAGTTCCTACAACTGCCATGCTATATATATAAATTCACTCTAGCATCAGCAGGGCTCATTGGCTCGCAAGTTTCATCGTAAAGATTTTATGAATGAAAGAAAGGAGCGGGGATGGGTAGAACTTAAAAAGACTGAAACGTTGTGGGAGAGACAACATTGGAAACGGAATCTCTTTAATAATTTTTGGGGAGAGACTATGATGAAAGGCATTGAGATTATTACAATGGCATGCTCGTTACAATGCACATGACACACACTCATACCAGTAAAAAGGAAAGAATCTTCGAACACAAGAAGTAACATTCGTCAAGTTCAAAGATACTCGAGAATGACAACTTAAGTGCCAAAAAAATATACTAAGCACGCATATATATGAACAAGAAATATCCCTGCTACATGAATTAACTCGATAAAAAGTACAATTCAGTACAAGTTTTTATACACTAATCGACACAAACTGTAACTGTGTTGTAATAATTTCCCGAGGATGCCTCATAGAAATCATCACAAGAAAGCTCTATTCTTCACTTTATATCATAGTTTACTCTTCACGTTCAGTGTTGCTTACAGCTCACAACTCCGCTTAGAGTAAAGAATGATTTTTCCCTGCAGAAATATTTCTTCAAGTATCTTCCAGCAAGTTATTTGCAACAGTCTCTACCTATTATTCCTCGATAAAAACTACAAGCAATAATTTCTAATAATCAAAATATGTTACAATAGAGCAATAAAAACGAGAAGCCGTTTGCATTCGCTAACGGGTTATTATCATTAAATGCATGAGACTTATATTGCTGGACCGGTTTACGTTGTGTTCACTAGAGTGCGTCCAACAGAAGCTTGATTGCGAGCCGTGTTTTTTTTTGTTCTGCCGAGGACAAAGGCAATCAGAAACTGAAGACTCACCGATGTGTTCGTTATTGATGACACCTCTGGAATCCCAGCGGCTGATGTCAGTGTATCATTCATAGAAAAAAATTAATTCTACGTATTCGAATATTCATAGAAAAATATTAATTCTACGCATTCGAACATTCATAGAAAAATATTAATTCTATGTATTCGAATATTTAAAATAACTTTTAAAGATGTATTTCATGTTATTTTCAAGGAGAAAATATTATAAAGAAACATAGAAGATTGCAGTTTATGTACGCTGTTTAAATAACGTTTGTACGTAGTATCTCAGTCTCACTATTTTACACACGGTATGAAAATTGACATTTTCAAAGAGTAATTTGTTCCTATGAACTTTGGGCATACTTGTTCACAAATGTTAGTTCAAAACTGTTAAATTCATGGATATCTAGTTGACATTGTGTTATAAATGACACTTTTACTGTGATACTATTTCATACCATAGTTCCCATGAAGAACATAACCAACATCGCTATAATGAGCAGCACATTAAAGGAGAATAATTCATGACTCAAAAGTTGAAGTATTATGTAATATACGACACCCAACTCCACCAATTACCAGCTAATCCAAAACCTGCTTCACTGCTTTACAATTCCAGCTACACGCTCGTCTACCATGTACGAACACCCCACAACACCCATGCTTTCAATTACTTATCTCAACGTAATGAAATACGATCACGTGTATATCAAAAGAGTTTCAAGCGAAGCAATGGATGGCCTCAAGATGACTCAATTACATGAATTTAGAGGAAGATGCAAGGACTTTTACACTCAATTTAAATTCCCTTATAGGTTAACCAAAGTTGAGTGCGATGAGAAACGTTAATTTTTGAGTTGTTCATGTAAGTTGAAACTAATACATTTGCTTCACCGACATCTAGATGATACAAAAAATAAATTTTCATGAGATTTTTCAGAATAACTTTTGGTTTTCGGAGAAGGAAAATAAGCATTAATATATACTTAACACGACACAAATTAGGATTCTATCAAGTCGAAATTTAAATACCATAAACCTAGTTATGTGCAACGATTAAAATTATTTATTAGGAGCTGTTTACACTAGCACAACAAGTGAACTGGAAGCACAAGAAATCAGACTTAGCACAGCTTCTACGCTTACTGTGCCGCTAACATCACAGTTTCTACGCTGACTGTGCCACCAACATCACAGTTTCTACGCTGACTGTGCCACTAACATCACAGTTTCTACGCTGACTGTGCCACTAACATCACAGTTTCTACGCTGACTGTGCCACTAACATCACAGTTTCTACGCTGACTGTGCCACTAACATCACAAAAGGTCGAGGTTCTCCAGGGAACGCAAGAGGTAGCGACGGACAGTTCATTTACGAATTATTTTTAATCTTTTAATTTCCTTGCGACCTAAATCCTACATCTCAAAGCTCCTCATGCAATTAACTAGCAATAGTCAAAGCGATGACAAGAAAATATTTTAAATTGCTGAAATTTAGAACATCCAAAACCAAAGGATCATGGAGTCCGTAGATACCCTGGCTCTTATATGTAGAAGTTTTATTATTTCGTTGTTCTATGAATTGTAGGGTACAGATCAGCCTTCTCTCAAAGTTCTTCAGTCATCTCTTAACTGTAAGTTTTATTATAAATTCTATGACAGCTTTTGTTAATTCCTGAGAATTATACGCAATAAAAATTTCTTATACAGACTAGATGAAGCAAAAATTTAGCATTTCAATGTTTTCAAATAAGTAGTATTACGTATATCTAAGCATAGCACCTCTCTATTTCTCTAATATTATCATTTGTACTCGCATACATTCTCAATGAAACATCCAGCACCACTTATGACAGAAAATCTTCGTTATTCGTACGAGTACATTTGATTTTAGATACAGATTGCTCGCAGAACGGGCAGAAGAATATAAAGTTTAGTAACATTGTTGCAGCATTTTACGGTGGACAGAATCTTCTTCCTGCTAACATTTCTTCCCCATAAAGTATTTCTCGAGACAAACTTATCGCCAATTGACACGTAAAATGCATCTAAACTCTTAATTTTCCCTTAAAATCTACGGCTGTTTACCAAATCTCGCAACAACCCAAATTTAACGAAGCAAATAAAGCCTGTAGTGCAAAGCGTAGTTTTAGCAGAACATAAAAGCATAAATAAGCCTTGGGGTTGTATCATTGTGGTTTCATCCACGTGCAATTTACGGCGAGTTTCTCCATGGCGAGGTGACGCAAAATCTAAAACTGGCTGGACGAGTTATGTTTGCGGCGCTGGAGCTCTTGGAACGAACGAACGACCGAGCGAGCAGTCGTCCGACCAACCAGTCAAGTCCAGGCCAAAGGCAACGAAGGCTTGGCGAACGACAAGCTCCTGCTATCTCATTACAGCGTCCAACGCAGACTTTCGTTAGCAAGGACCTGACCGCCAAAATCTGGTACACACTGCCATCCTTATAACGAAGAGCGTAAAGGCGAAAATCGCATGCAGACCTTAACATTCGGTTCTATTTTCACCTTTATGCTGTAAGGTCCGCCTCAGAAACCTCGATAGTTGGCCATACGAAATTGCAGTTCAAATTACACCATGAATATCGTTCAAAACCCGTTTATAATAGTATATTCGAGAGTGATGGCATGAACAAATGACTCTCGAGTAGCAAACCGAATACATGCTACGAAGATGCTTGCAACTTTGAGGTGATCAAGAAAAATAATGAAAAATGTTGCTCTAGCGAGGGAGCGTTAGTTGGCAACACCGCAGCGCGCCTGTCACTTGGATCCTAGATGAGTATCGCCTCGGTTCTCAGTATTTTTGGTACGCTATTTTAGTTTTTTGAGCACCAGCTCTTTTTAATCCCAGCAGCTCTCAGAGAGCTCCAAGCTCTAGCTGAATAACAAGGCAGTTAGCCCGACCGTGTTTTTCTCATAGAAAAGCGACGGGTTCAACATTTTTCAGCACATAAGTAAATGTTTAGTTCTAAAAGTACGTGCTCAGAGTTTTAAGGCTTGCATTTATACCTCCGAGGTTGCGTATCAAGGATCTTAGACGCTTCTTCTTGGGTCGCTTTCTGTTGATGTTACCTCAGAAGCAAACATAATTGTAAACCGCTGAGGTGTAAAATTTGTACCTGTCTAAATGGTAAAAAAACACTTGTCTTTGTAGGTTCCATCTTGAAATCCTGAGATATATTTTTTTGATGCATCGCTTCATTAATTTTTGGGTGGAAACTGGAGCTGGATTAACGGTCGATTAGATTCCAAACTGTGACGCCCATAAAAAAATGGTCTACACGGCAAAACTTTTTAAGCCGCGTTCTCAAACTCAATGTATGATTCGGTAGAATAATTATAATTACACGTGTAGGTATTAAACACAACACGAGTTTAAAGCTCAGTGTAAAACCCACACGTAATGTTTTTATCCAATATCTGAAAATCAAATAAGTTCCTAAAATAAAGTTGACTGAAACCTCGTGTCATCTCGATTCGGACTTCCGAATAATGGACGTTTAAAAGTTTGTTCAAAAATAGCTTAAGCATGATTGAAAAACTAAGATTAACGACAACACGACCTAAGCCATATTTACTGTCAACTAAGTCACCCGTGATGAAAATCTATGACAAATCCCACACGTTCACTGCTCTTTTGCTTGCCTTCACAAACACTTTTCCCTCGGTGCACAATTTTCACAAGTGCCTGCAGGAAATTAGCAGCCGTCAGCATGAAGTTTGTGTGTTGCAATTGGACTTGCAGACATCGGCTGAAGCTTTAATGCCTTATCGCTCCACCGCCTCCGCCCGTCAGCTGTTCCATGTCGCTAATGCTTCTAGCGCTGCCGCCAGTTACACCACGGGGTGTACTAACGTATTTAAAGGTTCTTAGTTTGAAATGTAAGTTTTTATATCGCTAAAGTGCACGAGACTTGAGTGTGTAATTACACGATAATAGCTGGAAATTTTAAGTTTTTTATTTTTCAAAATAGTACAAGTCGATACAATAAATAAATGAGTTCCCTTTATACCATGTATCCCACAGTGCAGTATAAATCCACAGTACATGGAATTGGGTCTTCAATTCTCCAAAGACTCGAGATGACGCGCTCAGTGACTGGACTGAAATCTTTATTTAGAACCACAAATGACTATGATATCGATAACAAAAAAAATTATTTTACGATGCTGAGAAGTTTCTTGCATGTCACATAATTGGGTGGAAAATGTAGACTGAAAATTGGAAGCGTTTTCCTTCTGTGACTAGAAACGAAAACGAATTCACATGATAGATTTATCATGCCTCTTGCATACAGGCATGATAAGAATTTACATACAAGTCAGCGAAAATAATGCAGGGTGCGGCAGCACAACTTCCTTTTTTCAAAGCGCTTTGCTTTAAAAAAAAGGAAGTTATGTTGCTGCACCCTGCAGTACGTACTGACATCATTCCGACGAGTGTTGGGTCAGCTACACAATTTCTAAAAAGAACACAATTTCTATGCGCCATGAAGCTGTAATTCAGTTCACATTCATTCGTAATAATTGGTAAAAACTTGGCAGAAACAAGCAAGATGAAGAAGTATGCGCTTCCGCTGGATGACCTGCAAAGCTGTTCAAAAAAACTGGTCTTTTCATCCGAGAAAACAAGACTGAGACTCCAAGTAATAATTATCAGGCCCGGAAGCCAGATCAAGAGAAATATTGCCTTTTATTTCATTTCGAATTTCATTTCGATTTTACTCAAAAGAATGGCGCAAAATACGAGCAATCTATATTAATTCATTTTCAAAGAGTAGTGTCCATGAACTATAACAAACAACATTACACTTTCAAAAATCGAGCAATGAAAGGAAGCTTTACAGGCGTGCTACATATTGACTATTTGTTCATTGCTAATGCATAATAAATGAGAGTAATTCATATTCAATTCTTACTCGGGATGAACGCATGCTATTATCAGGCGCATTAAATGAAGGATTCACGTAAATGAAATAATTTTATCAGCAAGATGAATATTTGTTATATTACTCAATAAATGAGTAATCATTTTATTAATTCCAGATCCAGATGCACTGCACATTCTGTTATTCGTTACCTTGCCTTTAGCAACATAAATGAAACTGTCACCTACTGAAATTTATTTTGTCAGTTTCTCTTGGTACAGCATATGTTAATCAAGCAAAATATTTACACTCCTTTAACACATTCATTGCGGTATGACCCACCGGTGGGTCACTCAGGTTAGGTTCTATAATTTTTTCAAAGCTTTCTAGTGACTGCATGTACAAAGTAAAGATTTGCACTGGCTAGACAACCGCAATGAATGTGTTAATAAAACCATAAACCCAAAGATTCATTTCACTTCCTAAAATCGGCAACCCATTCAAATTCTTGAAGCATTTTTTAAAACAGCAGGAGCCGGAAACCGTGATTAACGGAGCTGATAACCATAGCTCAGTTTGCTGCTGCAAAACTCCGGCAACCTGCGTGATATTTGTTCTCTGGGCTTGGTATTCAATACACACCAATGCTCATTTTCTATCTACGATTCATGATGCAGAGATTGAAGCGTAACCGTTCGCCTACTAACGGTATATCTGTCTCAGCTGTTGCGTCCACATCATGTGAAGTAGAACAATCCAGCAACCACGATCTATGAACTCTATCATCTTGTTCCTATCCAAGTCCTACGCCGTCTAAAGTTACGGCATTAATTACGCACATGCACCTAAATAACACACAAGCGGCATCTGTGAAGAACAGGAGGGGGAGCGGAGTAACAGTCATGCTATCATTCATCAATTTTTAAAGTTAGCTCGGCGTGCTGGGAAAACTACGGTAGCTGGCGGCACCGAGAGTTACAGTGTGCAAACTAAAGGTTAATGAGCCTTCCATGGAATGCACTAAGTCAACTCAATGCTTCGTGCCTGTTATTGATGTCGAGTGGGCATGCTCATCACCACTGTCATGGCTGCAGGAGACAGTGGACAATTATGATCATAAATGAACCATTTATGATCCTAAATACAACAATTATGATCATAAATGAACCAGTTATGATCCTAAATACAACAATTATGATTTTACATACAGCAATTATGAACCTAAATACATCAGTTATTATCATAAATACACCAGTTATGATCCTAAATAATGCAGTATTATAAATATCAGGAAGATAAAGTAGTAAGCTGACTTCAGTAAGATAAATTGAGAAAAGTAGAATTGACATCTATGATTATCAATATAATTTAACCATTTTTAATCATCCCTCATTGATAAATAACTGATGCACTAGTCACACTGGTTAGGTAAAGGTTTCTGATTTAAATGTGTACATTTCAAGAACTTTAAAAAGAATATGGCAACGTAAATTATACTGCAGCACATACTTACGTAATTCACGTTATTATTAAATATCAATACTTTGCAAAGACAATTAGTGAGCAAAACGATAAGAAAATAAATAACTCCATAAAATTAAAAAAAAACATTTTTTACTTACCTATAACCAACATAATCAGAGTTGAGACTTGATCCATTCATTAAAAACGAAGTTCATTTTTTTGTTACACTTTCTAACAGCGTTTTTACTCGACTGTGAGCCGCAGAACATTTCACGGGGATGCAAAAGGCCAGGAATAAATCACTTATTTTTTATGCAAAACGATTGCATGGTAATCATTCAATGTATCTAACTCAAGTATATAATAGTACATGGTTTTCAGAAATAACACACGAAGGATAAAAAAAACTACCACGCCGTCCCACAGCAAAGTTAGCACTGCATGGGCCACTGTGGTCTGCTGTCTCTCAATCAAGCAGACGGATTTCGAAAATGGCGCGCATAACAAACTAACGCGGCGTAGCTGAAACTGTACAGCGAACAGTTCCACTAATGAATATATATGTATATATATATATATATATATATATATATATATATATATATATATATATATATATATATATATATATGTATATGAACAAGAGTATGTGTCTTGACACTAACATTTAGCCTTAAATATTATGCAAGCATAATGACAGCATTAAAGAAATAATACCTCGTAATGAATTTCATCCAGAGAATATAGAGGGAAAATAGGAGAGGTTCACAATGCCTGTATATCAGTAGCATGTGTAAAATAATTTTTAGAGCTACTTTTTTAAGGCGTTGGATTGTGTATAAAAACAATTAGAACTTTACGGAATTCAGAGTGGGTTGAATGGGAAAACTAATGTTAAATACATCAATTATAACATTTCGAAGTTGTTTACAAACGCTGAACTCAAAAAAATACCCTCACAGCATCAGAGTAAAACCTCGCGAGTAAGGCATTATGTGAATACGTTGAATTCTAAACTTATATTCTTTTATACAAGAAGTTTCGTGACAGGACGAATTCGTCCGTTACGGCAGTAAAGAGCAAAGTGAGCTAGGTGCTAGAATAAGTGCACTTCAATAGCAAACATTTTAACAATTTGTCTGACTTGATACACATATAACACTAATAATAATCATACACAAGACATTGTAAGCGAATAGGTAATAATGTTGTAAGGTAGTCACGAAGTTTTAGACCATGATGAAAGCAGGAAATACCTTAGAACTTTCAGATGTCGAGGTCAGTCTGAAGTCTCTAGAGAGTTAGGCTTATACTAGCAGACGATGTTCATAGAATGTCTGTTTTGTGCATTTTTCTGTGGTGTTCATATTATTGAGTTAAATCATTAATATTTCAGTTCCACACATGTTCACCACTAGAGTACATACATGACAACTCCCAGCAATCGTTTTATTAAAAATTACCTCATACCAGCTCACTTGTTCTCTTCATGTAGATATAAGGATCTTCCTTTAAACTTGACGTAAATAAGTTCATGCAATTAATACGAGTATTTAAAAACACCACTTTCAAAGTGAGCAAAATGAGTACAAAATATTATACTACTTTTGAAAAGACATGCGTTTTGAATTTATAAATTTCATGACCGAACACACTCGCACTCCTCTAGTCTGCTATTCTTTTATTTCATTTATTTCTACCCACTGTTCATTAGCATTAGAATATTCCTTGAGTTCACAAGGAAGAAAGAGACTAATCATTTTTAGTATGTTACTGGAGAGAAAATTTATTTTACTCTAAGAATTTTCGGAGAAAACAAGGAAGGCACCAGATGTACATTCTTCTTCAGATCAATATGCTAGTCCGTATTCCTTATTTTCTAAACTGGTTCATATAATCTTGACTACCGAGCCAGTGAATTTGTAGTTGCCGATTTTTCGTAGTTTAAATGTAAGTAAATCCTGAATTACATTTATGTTTTTCAGAATGGATAATAAATATAAATCATTATAGATATATGACATTATTGCGTCCGGCTGATTACAACTTCTGTAATTTTATAGACATGTAAAATAGTCTGCCAGTGTTCTATTCATTGAAATAGAATTATCTTTCACTTAACAATGTAATATAATCGCTTTTTAATTAACTCTCCAGTCTCATTTTACCACAAAGCTCGAGGCTTATCTCAAGTTCGATTTTATAATTAATTTTCTAGTGACTCTTTCGTATCTTCAGCTTGAAATGAGAGTGACGGCAAAGTTGAGTTTTTTAAATAACGAAGGTGCCAGTAGCTGGTCTGGCTCAGAACTGCGAAGGCATCGACCCAGTCATTAGGCCGTTCATGCCTCATTTCGCAATTATGTGAAGAGCTACCGACAATGCTGGACCAAGATCCAGGGAAGCGGAATTGCACTCGTTCAGAAATCAAAAAAAAGAAAAAAATCCGTGCTGGGCTAGGTGAAAAGATTTGCATGGTTTCAGTGGAAAATTATGATAATATTGGTAGCATTTATGCGAAAGGCTGCTGCATTATCCATGGAGATAAAATTCCGCTACCAAATTAAATGAGAAATATTTTCCCTGTGGATATGAAAAAGTGCTAGTGAAAGATTATCTGGAAGTGCTCCGGTGTTGAGAATATTTACCTTCAGTGTTATTCCTGTCATCATTGGGATAACAAAAGTAACGTCGTATAACTTTATGAACATGTGACCTTGCATCGTATATTATGTCCGAACTATGTAAGTAACCAAATTTACCAGCAGATACCTTACAAAAAAAGTTGGTGACAGAGTATGACAACGTATCTATGATCTATGGAGCAATGTGGTGACGTTAACGTTATGAGTCAGATCGATAAAACTTTTGCCCTTGCCCAACTACCTTTTTGCCCTTGTGCTTCACGAAGTTCCCTAGCGTGAACTCTTTTTCTAAACAAAAATGGAAATCGCTCTCACGGTCTGTTTAATCTTTTTCTTATTTATTATCTTTCTACCTGAAACCAAGAATGTATGAAAACTAGTTTTTTCAATTTTCTTAAAAAAACATTGTTCTACTATGCTATTTTATTCTGATTTTCAGCGTATTAAAACTCTGCGGTAGTAACTGATTAAGGTATTACAGGTTAATTTTTACAGGCAAAACAGGAAGCTTCCCACCAAACGGCACTTGACAAATTCGATCATCGCTTGACAAATCTAAGCATCGCTCGATAAGTCTATAATCATCGTTTTAGAAATTTGAAAACGGCTAGGCAAATTCAAGCATCGTTTGATAAACTTGAACATCACTTGAGAAATATTCTTACTCTCCGAAAAGTAAAAATAGACAGAAACAAAACCTGCACATTTATTCAGTAATTTAGGGGCAATGGAAAAACCCGGCGCAAGACTAGGTACTGTTCACTATCTATTAGGGGTACCGGAAAGTTCTGCCCTAATTTTTGTTAGGAATAGTAATTAAAAGCAATATTACTAAAAAATCTGTATTGCTCAACAAAATGGTCACCATCATTAGATATAACTTTTGTCCATCTACTTCGAATCTTTTTAATCCCCCTTTAAAAAAGTTAATATCTCTGGAAGAAATAAAAGAATTAAACTATGCTTCAACCTCGTGAACATTTGTGGATCTTTTTCCGCTGATGAAATGCTCTAAAGAACAAAATGAGTGAGAATCTGATGGAGCAAGGTCTGGCGAGTATGGTGGGTGAGGAAAAACTTCCCAACCTAAGGACTGTATTTTTTTTTAGTTTGTTTGGCAGAATGGGGTATAGCGTTATCGTGTTGCAAAATGACTCCTTTCCTCTTCTCTTGAGCAGAAAATTTTTTACGCGACGATGCATTTGGACGTTTGAGTTGCTGAAAGTAAAGGTCTGCAGTCAGTTTTTCCTTGCTCCAATCACTCAAAGTTAAAGAAGAGAAAAGGAAAGAAAAGAGGACAAGACTTTCTGGCACCCATAATAGGAAAAGATTTTCTAGACGTGTCACAATCTTAGCAGTGAGCAGTAGGGTTATTTCTTAGGACCACACATATCTTCTGCCTTAAGGGACTTAGTTTTTAAGGCAAGTCCACAAAGAAAAGCATTACCATGTCCTAACTTACATTACTAACCGAACTTAGCTCAACTAAATATAATACTTACCTTTTGGCACAGCATAGCAGCCCCCGTACTGCTGTACATGTAGTGTGCAGCTTCTCTGGGGTTATTAATGTTAACTTTCATTTCACTGTTGATTCAAAATATCTTTTTGGAACATAGACCACATGACACATTTGATTTTCAGAGGTACGTGACCTTTGCCACCAACACTTCACCGATATTTTTCACCGAAGCGTAATTCGTATGCGACATAAGTACAATATTGGCTTAAATTACCGTACCTGCAAAAAAAAACACAAACTCTTTGTAACAAAGACACGTTTTCAACTTTCGTAATTGAATCACAATAAAATCTTTTAAATAAAAATTCTGTGCGTTTACACATTTAACCTTTGATGTACTTGAAATTATTAACACCTTCAAACTTCGTCAGGAGAACACGAACGTCTTACAAATAATTATCACGAATAATTGCGGAGGATTCATAAAACTCTAGAACCTTGCTCTCAGAATATTGGTGAATGTAAGGAACATAAGAGTGTAAGTAGCACATATCCGTAAGACTGTTAAGTCATTCTGGAGAGAAGTAAGTACGCAACCGCAGGCCCACCAACCAGCTAAGCGTGGAGTTCAAAGACACACTGGAAATACAGCAGTAAGGGCACCGGTTACGCAGGGTCAATCAACGGACCTGAGAGCGCACCTTAGTCTTACTGTACGTGTGCGTCATGTGCTAAACTAGTGTTTTTTGCGTGCCAAAGATGGGCTTTACACATTAATGTCAGAACCTGTTGGGTAAAGAAAGAATACCTGTACACTGCATGAAAATTTGGCTATTTTAATAGTCAGGATTTTCTTTCAAACTTCAAATCCACACGACAAAGCAGGGGAGCGTCTCTTCCTCAGCAAGACCAAGGTGGCTTGATAACATTCCAAGCTGCTTGGTGCCTTCTAGTAAAGAATGCATTTATCGCTGCAGGAAAGTTAGAAACTAAGTGTTGGAGTCATTAATGGTTCCTGATTCCGTCACATACGGTACTTCCAAACAAACTTTTTAACTTTAGCCATAAGATCTCTTCGACATTCATTGTATTTGTCTTAATATTTACAAAACGCGTTCTGTGCCCAGGTTTGCTAAGAAAAAATATGTGAAACAATTATTTCATATATTCTTTTCCCAAAAATAGATAATTCTATTGAAGCAACTTTAAAACAATAGAACAAGATACGTACTTTTAGTCCCTGAAGTTGAAGGCTTACAACAAAAACAAAGATCCTGATCAATGATGCGACGGATGTGGACTACGAAACAACAACATAAATTAATTCCAACAATGTTAAGGTACATTGCAACTTGAGTAACAATTACGCAATTGAACTTTCGAAGGCATCTTTTAATATTGCGTCAGGTGATGCGTTATGATATGCCATTTTTTTAAATTTCAGGTTTTAGAAAGAAATGCAAATGCAGAGAAATATGAATTTCATTTATAATGATGATACATATGCATGCATACAACATAAGAATCTTGACTACCTCGATAGTTGTGTCGAACTGGAAGGCTACCGCAGACGGAACACACGGGGCTTTTCGACCGAGTTCTGTCAGTCTATGTTCATTCTTTACCTTCTGAGAAAAATTGTCTACGGATTGTGTTGTCCGTAGATAATTTTACAGAAATCTTGACTTGACTTCGTTTCCGAATTAACAGTGTTTGATATCCAAACTAGATATCTACGGTTTCCATAGATATATATCCAACAAAAAACTATGGAAACCGTAGTTAATTCAGTAAAGTTATGGTACGATAAATTCGACAATGGAGTTTCATCGACATTAGCAGGTGTAGTAGTAGGATATTTAAGTAAATAAAATGACAGTTTTGGCGGGTTCAACGACTTTCATAATTTGGTGGAATTAGAGTAACTATTTAAGAAAAACGGTACGTAGTATACTTACATAGAGTATGTTTTGACATTCAGGCCTCATGAATTAAGAAGAAACGTTTCTCATTCCACTGAAACAGTTAGGATTAAATGCTTACAGGGTAATATTTTCACGCAAGCATTGCCGCATTCTAGACATCTCAGACGCTACGTGAAATCCTCCAGAGATGCTACAAGATAATTCATTTCCTTGCAAGGAATTTTACTGTACGTATACATTAAATTAAAAAATTGTCTATAAAAATAAATGAGTGTTTCTTTCAATATTTATCACACACGTCGTTCAAGCATTGACACACAAACAGTTTTAAGGACTAAGAAAAATACGGGATTTTGCTTGACACATTTATGGACGAAAAAGAACAAAGCCGAAGACCGATCTTGAACGATGGATGGACAAGCAGATGCAGTATTCATTCCTACGCACAAACTAGGAAAAATCTGTGAAAAACCTGAACAGAAAAAATATTACTTAGCCCAATAAACATACACTTTGAATGAACAAAAATTAGAAACAGGAGGGTTATCCAACAATACGGACTAGAAATGACATAAATTAGAATCAAGACCTAAGTCTAAGTTCTTTGGGAAAAACAGCACTCAGTGATCAATAGATATATATAGATTCATATACAATACGATCATTTCATTTTGATAGTTCCGTTCAGCCGACTCGCTCTGAAGCCGACATACCTGATTCATGGTTAGTATGCTTCAATGCAAACTAAACAAATAAAATAACGATAATAAATAAGAGCTAATATTGTTCAACTATCGTTTCATTCATGTTGAACCTAAAGAAATACGTGAAGACTAGGATCAAATAGGATCATGAGTGACTCACTCAAGAAATGTTAGCGTCAACTGTCACAGGTTTTAGTGATTTACGGAATACGCAATGACAGCAAATCATGGCCATAGATTTGAAACTAAAAAAAAAAGTCGCCTAGCCTACACGAAATTGGATTATATAAATTTACAGCTATAGCCATTGGAGATGAATTTCAAAAGCAATAATAAGCCCTTCATGAAACGAAACTCTGAGGAGTGACTCATTTAGGGCCCAAGATAGGCTTGATACACAGGTCATCTTCACGAAAAAGAAAATGGAAACCAACCAACACTACACCAACAACAGATTCCCCAACGAAGGTTACTTACAGCAGTGAGCAGCCAGTTTTATCACTTAGGAGCTCCAAGTTTTTGACGTCTAGAGACAATGTCTGGATATCACCAGAGGAGATACTGATGCTATGATTATTTAATTCGTAGTGTATGTTGCTCTGTGAGATCTCAGTAATGCAATCATGAACATTGTGAAGATTTAAGCGTCCAAAGAATTTAGCTATCTGGTATCACGGACTGCTGTTGACTTTCAGTACGAGTATGAAAGCAGCTTACCGCATCGCTTCCATTGTAGTACGTAGTACGTGGTAGACCCGTCAACTGTAACAATCAAGAAGATATATACCGAAATTCAATGAAAAATTGACTTAAAACAGCTCAAAGTAATAATCACAATAACAGGGAACGATATATTTTTATCGGGAAAATGAATATAAAGGACTAGCTGTCACTATCTCAATGAAAATTAAGTGCAAAATGTGTACTTTTTCTACAGATGCAATAGAACCGATTCTGGAAAGAAAAATAAAGACAAATAAAAAACATACAGCCAAAGGCTTTGGCGTACACGTACGTTTGCACGGTACGTTGGCCGACCGAAGAGAAAAAACTACTAAGAGAGAAAGAAAAACTTTCCTAATAATAAAACCTAACCCTCAGGTCACTGACATAGCACTAGTGAGTTGTTAGAAATTACTGATGGTGCAAAATCTGTACGGAGCGATACCGAGTTCAGGAAAAAAATGCACAACAAGCTGAAATAAACATTCTCCATCGCTGAATTTCAGATGGACCGCATAAGGCATCCCTGGAGCATGTCGTCTGTAAGGTTTTGTAGTGGTTAATGAAGTTCTCTGAGATAACACATACATCGTTATATGAAAACGCATGCACTGGGTTACAAGCACGCATTCTCACCGGAATCAGACCAAGCTAATTATTTTTTATATTATTATGCTCCAAGTTTAACCCCCCAGCCACAATAGGAGCGATCTCAGATTTGATGCACTGCATCAAGAGGCATGCCTCGTTTGATTTTAGGGTCATGCATCATTTAGAAATAGGAGTAGGCATCAGGTTTATTATTATATTCCTAGTTTAACCACCACAGCCACAACAAAAGGCATCGGGATTTTCAGTCCGATGTTTTTCCCACAGGCAGTTAATGTCACGTCACATTCGTACGCGTCGAGCAGCCAGATCCTTTGAAGTTTGAGTTGCTCACCCATTTACGGCCGAGCACACGCACAGAGCTAATGAACATACGATACGCAGAGAGGGCTGAGGGAGAAGAGAATTCGGAAGCGAGATGACACTACACAGAACGTGGCGCTTTACGATGAAAAAGAAAAGGCCTACTAACTACAAAGTTGAACCCACATCAGTTTCCTGCAGCTACATTGATGTCGCCGATTTTGTAGTGGGTAGCAAAATTTTCCAATGATTAACTCAAAGTCGTAGAAGTAAACTGACGAAGAAAGGCATCATCAGCACAACCCATGAAATTTTATGTTGGATGCACAATCCGGGCGCGTGTCCAACATACGCGGCAAAACAATCACCTTGAGAGCACCCAATCATTGAAGTCGATACAGGAATGCACTTAAACCGACACAGAGCTTACAAATAAGCACCGAACAGCCATCAATGAAGTTCCGGGTTGTATAATCGTGTCAAACGGTATCCTGGTCACAAAATGATACAAAATAATTAATGATTTGCAGTTAGGGACCAACTAGGGACACGAAACACACAGCACAACATTTCAACAGATTTCTACTAAATATTATACTGCTATCTAAGATATTATTTATGATACTAGAGTGAACAGTGCCAGCTGTGAATGCTATGAGTGACGGGAGTTAATACAGAACACGTACACTAGCTTCTACGACTAATACATTTTATTCGTTCGCATCCACAATTCTTGACTCCGTTACTAGAGAAATTATTCCAAAATCCTAGTATCGGAATTATATACGTTATCTAATACAAATTTGACATCCACAGTTTTTGTTCCTTTATTTATTTCAATGTTATACCCTCGACCAGACTCTGAAAGGAGGTTATTTCATGAGTATTATATGTTCTACAATTACAATGATAATACAGCTAGAATTTGTGGGTTCATTAAGGTTAAATACTCATCAATCGTAGAAATTCAAAGCGTTAGTAGGACACTTACAGGATTCGAAATCGATTCCCCTCACACAGAAATGGACGAAACAAATGCACATCTATTTTCTCACACTATACTCGAGTGCATCGTCAGTGCAGTGTTACAACATGAAATATAACGCCCATTGATATGTAAAATAATACAAATAATCAGAATTTTTTTAATTTTTGCGACATAATTCTGACACGTTTATTTTACGAAATAAAATGAAAAAATAATACTCATTTGATTTCTATTAGAATATAACTACCGTAATTTCTATTATTTTGTAAGAGCTTCTGGAACTTTTAATCATAATGGCTATAACTACACACGGTATAGCTTCTAAGTGCCCCCACACATTCAAAACACAGACACAAACCTGATCCATTGGCCATAGATGCTACTCAATTAGAAACCTAATTTTTCAAGACGCACTGTTTTTTTTTCTCAGTGGCGTCGATTCTAAGTATTTGAAAACAGGAGAACAATGACTACTTCAGTCCTATTGATTTCGAAAACGTACAAAATGAAAAAATCGACTGCTTCCATACAATGACTTGAGTAGGAGAGGATTCTGTAAAGGTATTTCTATGCAGTGAATTTCTACAACTATGTTCGCGAACAGGGAGATTGTTCCGATTAAGCATAGGCGGTATACGTAAACCTATATTAAATGAAAATCTCATCTGCAAGCTACTGTAGATATACGTATTCACTTGCTCGCTGCGTCATAATGAATTGCACTAAGTAACAAAACTATTCTAGGTATTAGAGAAACACGAAGAAATAACCCGGAATACAGCTTCTGTCGAGCGGTTGACTGAACAGATAAAGCTAGGATGACTACGGCAGCAGCAGCAGGAGATGCAGTTCATCTAAATACAGGTCCAGCTGCACAAGACTTTCAAGCGCTAGCTACGTTCAAACGGTTAACAGTAAATGTATGGCACACACGACTACTTCTATCTTAGCGTAAGACCAAGAAAACACTTAGAATTGATCAAGTATAGAACTATACGAGTAGAAATAGATACCTACATCCCAGTACAAAGTCGACTTCTAATTCCTCGTTCATCATTCGAGTGACTTCTTTTTTTCAAGTTTCGATATTAGCTTCTACATAATGAGCGGCTGCAAAAGGGCACTTTTAACCAGGCGTTGCGATACTCGCATGAGAATATTCGCGTGGCTTTAAGTTTATTTCATCAATGCAAATCACAACGCGCTGTACAAAAATAATACTCACCGCTCGTGGAAACAGCCTTATCTGTAAATAATACTTCAGGAATAAGCTCTAAAGAATTCAAAAATCAAGACGCTTTAAAAATAAAAATGGTTTTCCAAAAAACTTAGAAGTATTACTAGGATCTCAACGTACAAGCGTAAAATAGAAAACTAACATTCAACGACTAACGCATATATTTTTTTAGTTAATATTGAACAGGCTCTAGACGCGAGGCAAAAATTTACAATCATCCCCGGTATATTAACACGATATTCATTTCCAGACCTTCCGTACTTCACAAAATTCCCTTGAACGAGTTGTGTTTAATGTTTCTTCGTCGATATTTTCAACAAATTTCAAGACGTACACATACAGATGACAATGACAATCTCGAGTTTCTCTCATGACCATCACTTATTCCAAGATATCCAAGAAGTAGAAATCAAAGTAAAGAATTTCAAACAATCATGGTAGACTTCACTTGACTCTCCCACGTCATTCTATTTATGTAACATTAATAGCATTTATGTCATTAACAATAATAACACTAACAATAATGATAATATAAGTTTCCATCGAAGCGTCTAGACTTCTGAGCTGACTTTACAGAACAAATCATAACCACGATGATAAGAAAATACAATTCTTTGATAAGCAGGTTCCATTGACTAATAAAACTGCTGAGATAGAATCAAATTATTCTCAAACAAAATAATGGAAATCTAACGAGAAACAATGCCAAAGGATAACAACTAAGAACCAATATGAAGAATGGTGTTCGTATGATTTACTACGGTAAATTAAACTACGATTCATTAGTTGGACAAGCTTTTAACGTAAAGACGATAGAAGTTTATTGTGGCTAATGCAATTAGTGGCAAACATCAGCTGCCTCTTTTTTCTCTTCGTCCTCCAGAACAATGAAAAGAAGTAGTGCAACGCAGAAAGCACCCACGTTTATCAACTGATCAGTGAACAGACAACACGAAGACAAGTAGAAATGTAAGAAATGTAACTATATCTCTGATGACTAACTCACCCTGTAGCATCGGCTAGTACCCGATAGGATCACACATCTCTGGTCACGATGACATCATCACCGCAAAGAAATAATCTTCGATATGCTTATGCTAGACTTCGCTTTCAGTAGGACCGGCCCAATCATTCTTATGAAGTCAGCCTAATTGTACGAAGTAAATCAAGAAAAGGGCCAAATACATAAATAACAGCGTTTAAGCGATCACATAAGGACTATCAAAAGATACTTCGAGTTCAGGTGGCCTATGACTACCATTAAAACTATATTTTTTTGTCCACTGTGCCTATGAACGAAAATCCTTCGAGGGCCTGACACACACTCGAGAGAATAAAGAAGGTCAAGGGGAAGTCAAACTACAGATACCTCTGATGAATACCACTAGGCTCTCCAAGAATATACAGTTTTAAAAACTGAAATAGCTTCAAACAAGCAGGACGTCAGCATTGGGGAATCTAACAGCTTATAAAATCTAAATTCTACTAAAATTCAGATTCCTAGAAAGACACTACAGCAACTATCACATACATCATAACATCAATGATGACACGTTAGTCATTTAGATACTGCTTAAATCTGCCACGGAACATACGATATAGGGAGTTTTCAAGAAAAGATTGAAACGTACATCTAACCTATTAAGAACATTACAAGGACCGTACGCACTCGCCGGGAGTGTCAAACAGGATAATATCACACGCAGAACACCGAATACAGCGACACTTACACGCCTAGGCAATACACTCGAGTCAACCAGTGCTGGGTTAAGGGACAGAGCAATGCACTCATGACACGAAATATTCTACAATATCCATAATTTTTCAGGTGTATTAGGAACGGGTTCACGTCCAACTCCAGCTACAATAATTCTCATTCAAGTGAAATCGAACTGTCGCTTGTCAAAAGCGTTAGAAGCACTAAAATAAATGAAAGTCGGTGAGAATACAAGGCAAGGAGATGAAAATTGTTTTCCTCATTTTTGTCGCCTGGCTTACGCAACAAATTGAGTTAGGTTTACGAGTGAATAATGCAGCAGGAATAGAACCATGTTTCCAGGCTGCGGGTAATGGACACGATTATATTACTATTATTATATTCCTAGTTTAAACACAGCAGCCACATCAAAAGCGATCTCAGCAGTGATGCACGGTATCAGGCGATAGTCGTTTCAGTTTTAGGAGATATCAAGAGATAGTCGTTTCAGTCACACGTTTTAGAGGAAATGGAGGGTAATGGACATGAATTCCTAATTTTACAGAGGATAAATTTCAGATGGTCAAGTAAACCAATGTCTACTTATATACTTATTTCATCAAATCACCTGAAAAACGAGCCTCATAGCTTATCGAAAACATCTCCCATCAAGGTAAACTGAGACCGGGAAGTTCTGATCACTAAATATGCACAAGTCATGAAGTATATCAGTCATGTATGTCATATATCCGTCATATATCAGTCGTATACATCATGACTCAGTATATTAGTCATGAAGGCTAAACACTCATCCTCACATAACCAGTCGAAACAAACTCCTGTAAGCATAAGACTAACGTATTGCAGTTACATAAAAGTATATAATGACATTTAATTATTACAGAGATACAATTCAATGATTCAACCAACGGAAAAGAACACCTCGCGTAGGAATATAGTGGAGTGCATCGAGTTCAATTGACGCTTAGGTAAATACACTGGATAGCTCAGGATCCGTGTTTTGAGATTCATGTGGGCATCGCAAATTTTGTGTGGACATGAATACAACAGCTGTAATTGGCTCACTACAGCAGCTGTAATTGGCTCACTACAGCAGCTGTAATTGGCTCACTACAGCAGCTGTAATTGACCCACAACAGCAGCTGTAATTGACCCACTACAGCAGCTGTAATTGACCCACTACAGCAGCTGTAATTGGCTCACAGGAAACTTACAAGAAATACTTGCTAATCAACCCATGATGGCTCCAGAGTATAGTCATGAATTGTCGTAACTCAGAGCACGGCAAAAAAATTCAATCGATTTCATAATAAAACAAGCACAAAGTAACAAAACATGATACTTTTGCAGTTATCATATTCATGGATTACTATTATCATATTTTCAGTAAAACCATCGCAGCCATCATATCCATGGAGGTTTGTGCAAAAATTGTTATTTTACCATTGCACCTGAACATACGCTCCAGTAAACAATTGAATATATAGTGGATTTTCATCCAGGTAGACAGTTTGTTCGAAATGGGAAAATTGTGTGAATATATCAGCGTAAAATAATTGATCCAATGAACTCTGGGACGAAGTGAAAATATACATTATGTATGAGAGAATTGAGTAGATGCAGTTCATGCACATCTAATTAACAACACCCAAAATTTTCTTCCGTTTCAAGAAATAGGATAAAATGTGTCTCACCTGCTTGAAACATACAATATCTGTAACTGATTACGTGCACGACTACTTTACATGATTTGACAAAGAATTCAGACACCTCGCTTATCATTACGAAAGAACTTCAGGGACTGGAACCTAAAAAGACTACAGAAACATTTACGAAGCAAATAACTAATAGAATTAGGCAGGAAAATCAAGCGCACAGAATAACCTAGAAGTGAGACACCTTATAAGCAAGAAAATGAGAGGCCATAATGCACATGAGCTCCAGGTGGTAACGTAATGAAGGAACCTTCAAGCTACAGTACGATAAATTTGAGCACATCAACGATGTAACGAACATATATTAGTAAATAAATGAAGTAAATATGAAGTAATAAAATTAATCTTCCTACTAAAACATAGGCAACGAGTAGACGAAATGAAAATGTACACCGTCCAACTGGATTTCTTAACAATTAAGCAATACAACCAACATTGACAAACAAACAACACTTAACCTAGAGTACATGACACATCGAAAACAGCAAAAACTACACGGCGACTCATGGGAGCACAAACACGGTACAGGCAGCGGCAACATGACTTCCTTTTTTCAAAGCGCTTTGCTTTGAAAATAAGGAAGTTATGTTGCCGCACTCTGTATATTCATCCGAGGATACCACTGATGTAAACGTGACTATCCAAGTTGTCCGAATTTAGTCCACGAAACATAATAGACATACGATCCATTCTTCTCGTGTTGAAATGAAAAAAATTGCTTTGAGCTAAGTATGTAAAAAAAAGAATGGAAAAAGAAAGGATCTTTTCCGTAGACTAAGCTCGCAAATTATTATTTATAACTTTATAACGTAGCCATTTCTTCGTACAATGAAGTAGAAAATGAAGCGAACAAAAACACAATTCAATTAAATACGAGTTTCATGGATTTTCGAAGCGTTCAATCAGCGCGTTGATCTCGAAATCGAACTTAAACACAAGTTAATTACAAGCACGTAGTGTACAGCGCGACAAAATTTCCTTCGCCAAAGCTCCTACACTGAACAACTCGAGGTGCGACCCAGTCCAATTTTTACCTCGGGCGGGAATTATAATATCATTATAATTACGCTGAATTATAATTGTATTCCTGGCATAACCATCATAGTCACAATAAGAGCGATCTCAGCATTGATGCACGGTATTAAGAAGCATTTCTCGTCTGATTTTAGAGTCACGCATCATTGAGGAATGGAAGAAGGTAAAATGTTAGTGTAGGATAGCTTAACTCACTAGAACATAAATGAAGAAATAGTAATGCAACAGCGCTGACAAAAAATGACACTGCTTCAGTTATTCATAATGGCCACATAAAATTAAAAAAAACTCTTCCAAACGTGGTTTTCGAAGATAAGATCCATGAGAAGTAAAATTTAGAAAAAAAGTTGCCCACTCTGTTTTAGAACTACGGATAAACAAAAGCACAATTCAAGTGCACATAAGAAAAAGACTTACAATAGCATTATCAAGAAAGATCAAACCACATATTAAAGATAATTTTTCAGGTTTTGTGACTGAAGAATTTAGTAATAATGAACAACCAAGAAAAACAGAAAAGAAATCATACAAATAAGGAAACTGATAAATCGTATTTTCGAAAAAAGGGGCAAAGAAATACACGCGACTAACAACAGGAGTGAACCATAGGGCAAACACTGAAAAGATCATAAAAAATAAAAATCCTTTAAGGAATGCAAAAATAATTTTTCTTCTTCTTTGACATAAATATACACGAAGTTCCTGATGAATGCGACTACGAAGCTCGTAATACATTGAAAAAAAAATAATTCGTTATAATGTTGATAATAACGAACTATGGATACGAGGATTCTGTTATACGAATGACAATGGAAATCAAAGAAAAATTTGAAAATCTACCAACAAATAATCATTATTCGGTGAAAAATTGACAACATTAAGTATAATTTTGAACACGACTGTTGGAGTTCTCTATAAGAAATAATTAAGACGAACTCACCAGCTCTATGAAAAAGATTACAGAGTGACTCCTACTGCACGGCATGTGATGATTCAGGTTCCACTGTATCACAGTGACGACAATACTTCAATTAGAAATTACTAATTCAACTTCATAACTGATAAAATTTTCTTCATAACAAAAGCAACATCATTATTAACTCATAGGAAGTACTCTGATAAATTAATCACCATCATTCTAACGAATTCAACACCACTACCTCTAGAAATTTGATACCACGATTCTGATGAGTTTATCAGCACCATGTGGATGAAATCATCAGTAACATCGTGATAAACTAAGTCGCATCGGGGCAAGAAAATCATCCGGAAGGTTCTGATGATCAGCAATGAAGGTAAGATCACTCACACAGGAGTGATATTATCATTAATACAGGGTGTCTCAAAAAAATGTACTCACCCTTTAACCGTTGCTAACACGCTGTCTTCTTTGTGTTGCAGGTGTGAGGTTCGAACCTTTGCGAACATGATTAAATGTGATTAAAGAATCATGTTCGCAAAGGTTTGAACCTCACACCTGCAACACAAAGAAGACAGCATGTTAGCAACGGTTAAAGGGTGAGTACATTTTTTGAGACACCCTGTATATTCCTGGCTTAACGGTGTAGCTGTAATATCTAGATGAATCCATCGTTCCGACCACGACCAAAAAACAAGATAACACAGACAAATTCACATGACGCAGCGGTAATAGTTCAGGTTCTGTTGCTGAAGAGGGAGTAGGGAGCGGTGGGAGACGGGGGGCTGCTGCTGGGCAGAATACCCCCCAGTGCCAGCAGTGCTTCCAAGTTTGCATCCAGTAAACCTCCACCTCCAGCTGTTAGACCACGCTCCCCCTCACCGCTCTCAGGGGCCTGAAATTACATCATCTCAGCTGTGGCAGAACTTATTCTATCTCTCAGTTGTGGCAGAACTTATTCGATTTCTCAGCTGTGGCAGAAATTATACTATCAATTGTAGCAGAAATTATACTATCAATTGTGGCAGGAATTATACCATCTCTCAGTTGTGGCAGGAATTATACTATCTCTCAGTTGTGGCAGGAATTATACCATCTCTCAGTTGTGGCAGGAATTATACTATCTCTCATTTGTGGCAGGAATTATACTATCTCTCAGTTGTGGCAGGAATTATACTATCTCTCAGTTGTGGCAGGAATTATACTATCTCTCAGTTGTGGCAGGAATTATAGTCTTTCCGAGATAGTCAGCCGGAAAGTACGGCAAAATATCTTTCAAGTTCCCTTGATATACAAACATTACCATGAAGACGAATACAGTTGAATACCATCATCAAATTACTCCAATGAAAATAGGGCACTCCAATGAAAATAAGGCACTCCAATGAAAATAAGGCACTCCAATGAAAATAAGGCAAACCAATGAAAAACTTTCAAAAACGTAACTGGACAGTAAGTCCCAGCATGCTCCCGCACAAAATTTCAACAGCATCAAATTTTTGAAATATGAAACTCATTCTAACTCATCGGTACAAAAAGCTTGTTCTTTTTCCACAGCGACGAGTCAGTACTGCTACAATGCTTGAAAATTCATTTAGACATCTTATTGTCTTGTCTTGAAATTATCCAGCAAGTCTCGCTAACCCACTGATGTCTACAAGCAAGTGTACTTGCCACAGCTAAAAGGTCGTTTTATATCGATACTATGAACGTGATAGCTTATAACTAGGTCTCACTGTAACTAGACAGGTACTGAACACACTTAACACGTTGACTCCGAAGTGGTACGTATGTGTACCACTTAGGTTAGGTTCTGTAATTTTTTCAGATCCTTCTAGTGACTATGCGTACAAAGTGAAGTTTTACACCAATCAGGCAATCGGAGTCAACGTGTTAATAATATTTGAAACAAATTTTCAACCCAACGTTACACGAAGTATATATAAACATTTTTTAATGGAAACAACTTACTCTATATTATGTCTTCACAAAATTATCCACACATATGGACTAATAAGGGTCGAGAGAACGACTGAGACCATGTCAGAGGGAACGTACGAAGAAACAACTTTATGCTTAGCCATTGAAATGAAGAGCAGTGAACTGACATATGCATGTTGTGTCCTTCAATAATGTAGATGTGACTTTTGTAAATACTCGCAGTTAGTAGCTCGAAAGTCATGATCTTGAACTTCTCTTCGTGATATACAAATGAAAATGAAACAACACAGCAAAATAGTTGGAGAGAACACCAAAATCAAACAAAAATGTCGAAATAATACCGCCTGATGTTCCCATTAACATTACCAAGAGGCAGGAGTAAAAGAAAGACACACAACTACCTCAGTCTCACCTCATGAATTACGGCCAGAACTTACCAAATGAATGTGATGGAGATGATCAGAACTCCTACTGTTCCTTCCAGGAGAGAGCGGTCGCAGAGGCTGATACTGCTGCTGCCTCTGCGTCAGGGGCTGCTGGTGCTGCTGGTGCTGATGCTGCAGGAGGGATTCTGTGTGTGTAGGCTGTAATTGCTGTTGATAATTAGCCTGCGTGTGGTACGGCCCAAAAGAAGATGTGTCGCTGTGACGACGTAGGAAAGCTTGAGGTTGCAGTTGTTTCGTGTTCGAGGAGCTTGAGAAAGATCCACTACTGCCACTGGGAGCTCGAGTTGAAGAGTCTGCTATCAGGCCGCCCAGCGAGAAACCATTTCCCCACCTGCAACATACAAGTGTTTTAAATTAGAGACATATGGACACAAATTGCTTCCATAAAATTAAAGCATCAAAGCACACTGAAGCGACATTCAAAAAAGTGTTGTTCGAAAATGAACTTCTGCCTTCAAGTTTACTTTTCACGGAAAACAGCTCGAGACGAAAATCATTCAACTGGTAGGAGGCGAGAAACAATGACGATAATAATATATTGAAAAACTCGCTTCATCCGTTTTCGTAGGCCAAGTTGACAGGTACTAGCAACAGAAAGACACAAACAATGGTGGCTGATAAAAAAAAACTCACAGCGAGTGTCCAAACGGCCATGAAGCACGGCTAGGAGCATCTCTGGATTCTTGTGACGTACACTCTGCAAGTATAAAATATCTTCAGCACGAAGTCCGCTTTCTTTCTAGAAGGTATCAGTTCTATCACGATTAATAAAACACGTATAGCGTCTCGGTTATAATAGCAGCTGATAGAAACTCGCTTCTAATACCACCAGCTTGGTCGACTGGCACCACCAGCTTGGTCGACTGGTGAGCGAATCTGCTTGCGAGCGGAAAGACCCGGGTTCGAATCCCGCTGCCGACATGGTTGATGCGGCTAGAAATACGGCATGGGACTTGGGTAAACAACCGAATAATTATCGAAGTAATTATCCGAACCAAGAATGGGCCAGAAGGTTCGTTCCTATAGCCTCATTCTATTCTATTCTATTCTAATTGAGGCATTTAATTTATACAGAGCTCCACATACTGCTGAAAACTAACGATCCTAATTTCCACACTTTACAGTACTGCTAATGCAATTACTATTACTCATACACTTATTTTTACTAATCACGAGTGTTATGTCAACACACTATTCGTAGCACCAAATATTTTTCTTTGCGTTTGGGCAAAATCAAACGCATGTAAAACTCTACCTGCAACTTCTCATCTTACTTCCCAGAAAAATCAAAGTGAATCCGTAATCTCATTTACTTTCAATCTCCTATAATCAGTAGCACATGCCACTTAAAACCACATCTTTCACGTAAATACACATTCATACTAAGAGGCTTTGAGTTAAACTCGAAATTTTGAACAGAGCATAGTATTAAAGACAGGAGACTGCATGAGAAGCAGCAAGAGCTCGTGTCTGGTCGATATAAACCTATTTTATTCCTTCAATACCACATTAATTCCAATCTTTTGCTCTCCAAATCGGTAGCTACACAGAAAAAAAGTAACAAAACAAATTAGAAATATCCGGGCGGTTCGTCAGTATCAGAAAATTAGTCACAAAAATGCTAAGTGTTCATAGAAACACCGCAACACTTTCAACATAAAAATATCAGTGAAGACAATCACTAAAATGCCCAGTGGTAATATAACATCACTGTAGTGCCCAGCAGTAATTCAGGAGCATCACCGTAGTGCCCAGCAGTAACACCAGAGCATCACTATAGCACCCAGTAATGAGCAGTGCTTGTAATGCCCAGCAGTAACAAGAGTATCACTGTAGCACCCAGTAATAAGCAGTGCCTGTAGTGCCCAGCAGTAACACCAGAGCACCACTGTAGCACCCAGTAATAAGCAGTGCCTGTAGTGCCCAGCAGTAACACCAGAGCACCACTGTAGCACCCAGTAATGAGCAGTGCCTGTAGTGCCCAGCAGTAACAAGAGCATCACTATAGCACCCAGTAATGAGCAGTGCCTGTAGTGCCCAGTAATGAGCAGTGCCTGTAGCACCCAGTAATGAGCACCACTGTAGCACCCAGTAATGAGCAGTGCCTGTAGTGACCTGGTCCAGCAGCAGTGGGAGGCCAGGTAGTAGGAGGCAGGTCTGTGGGTTGTGGTGGCTGCTGCTTGAACTCGTCAGTGCACTCAGTGAGCGTCACGCCTGCAAACACAATCAGTTCTAATTCCACAATAAAGTACCCCCAACACTAGTAAGGTGTCATCAGTATGTATTGAGAGTAACAAAACGGCTGTAATTACACAGCAATTCCAGACAGAGACAGAACTAATAATAATTTTCGAGTGAAGCCCAATAACCAAAAATTCTCCCAAGCAGCTGTGGAGTCTTTAAGATACACTCACGAATAATCTTTCACAACACAACTCCATGAAAAAATCAGTACCAACATATACTTTTCAGAGCTCAAATTATTGCTATTTTCCAGAACAAAACTGTCCTGACATCTAAGAGTAAGAACTACTCCTACTTCTCAAGGTCAGTGTATACCTGCTTATAAATATCTCATTTATTTGTACGCAATATATACTAACAATACTACAAAAAACTAAATTTCTAAGTCAGAGTTAGTAGACAGAGAAGATAGCTGATCTACTGGATGATTTGTTTTGCTAAAGTTGAAGTGTTGTGTCAAAACCTATCATTCTACACTAATCCCACACCCAAGGACAGAGAGTTTATCATTCCTCACAACACACATCAAACCGGACTCATCATTCCTCACAACACACATCAAACCGGACTCATCATTCCTCACAACACACACCAAACCTCACTCCTCACCAGGAACGGATCCAGACGCAGGCCAAAGAGGAGTACTGGTGGTGATGGCATCAGGAATCCTAATATTGCCACGCTGTCGTTCAGAAAGCTCCTCACACGCTGCTGTGTGAGCTCCACTGCCGTCACGTCCGTATACACTACGCTGCTGCTGCTGGTGGTGGGCGCCTGTTTCTTGTAACACACGACCCATGCTGCTCGTCCTGGTACATAGGTGAGTTCAGGTCATGTATCTGTATAGTCGAGTTTTAAATTAAAGTAGTGCTTGAGAGTAAAAACGAGGTACATGGTGAGCAGGTTTTTCAATGATGTGTTCATAACAAAGTTAAATAACTGGAGTTGTGCAGGGTCAGGCAGAAGAAGCAGAATGAAAACGGTTATATTAATTTATCGATTAAAGTTAGTATGACCGAAATAACTTATTGCTCGGCATGAAACAGCTTTCAGGAATCATGTAAATAAAGAAAGATGTGTAGCATGAAATTATTATAACACGAATGGTTCAAGTTTACATCGTTCACTAGCTCTTGACCAAACGCATTGTTCCCTGAGAGAAATGCAACAACCACACGCTGTTCGTTGGCTGATCACATCACCGGTAGCGTGTAAACAAGCACAACCGCAACATCTTATGAGAGTTTTAGAATTGTTGAGTGCATTTCTGAGTTGATAGACACCTAAAATTGTGTTTTAGCACACTTTCTAAAAGTGAACTTCAAGGTCCATTAGAACGGTAGAAAGCTTATTAGAATCAATGATATTCATTTGTAATGGCACGCATGTGTTATTATTAGACTTGTACTTCAAACTGACAACGCGAAAAAACAGAATTAACAAAATAAACTAAAAAAACATCTTGCATCAAATGAAGACCAATCATTGACAAAGTTACCATTAGTTGAGCTAAATGGAAAATGAAGCATACTAAGTAACTTGAACCAAGGCTAATCTATGCACTGACAAATTGATTAAGTTACTTCCATAAAAGGTGGTATTTCTATAAAAATTCTAGAACAACCAACTGATTAATTGGTTTAGTGATTTCTATAGAAAAAAGTAAAATTCCATAAAACTATAATTGTTAACTCACAAGTTGACTGAATGTACAAATTATAACAAAAGAAGGAACACAAACTTCAAAGTAAATTACCTCGCATCAAGAGGCACACGAGCGGTGCCATCAGTAGCGTCTACAGCCTCGAGTGTGGTCTCGTGAATCACAGGCGTCCTGGAAGAGGTGATGGAAGTGTTGCCACTACCTCTTCTACTGCCCCCAGCCCCAGTCGAGGTGGTGTTACTGGTACTGCTCTCGTCTAAACGGTCGGAAAACAGCGCTGCTCCAACATCAGGCGCGTAGCTCGATAGGTTCTGGAGCGAGTTCTTACGATGTTGTTGCAATACACGGTGTTGTTGATGTTGCTGTTGTTGCTGCAAATGCAGTAGCTGATTCAGTTTCATTTGCTGCAGTTGCTGCATCTGAAGATGCTGTTGCTGCTGCTGTTGTTGTTGTTTTTGCTGTTGCTGGTGGTAGAACTGTTGCTGCAGTAAGTTTAAGTACTGTTGCTGCTTAAGTATGCTGGGACTTACGGTTGATAATTGATTGTACGTATTCGAATGGAGTTGCTGTTGAATAAGCAGCTGATGAAGCTGCATTTGCTGCTGGTACTGCTGGTATTGTTGTTTATGATGTGCCGGAACGTTGCTCGGGAAGTGATGATATAGAGAACGCTGTCGGTGTTGGCTAGAATATCCAGAGACAGCAGCCAATTTATGGGTCTTCCCCAAAGAAGCAGATGCAGTCTTAAAAGTCGCGCCAGTTTTCTTGATGCTCCCACCAGCGCTGGTCACCACAGAGGCTTGACAAGATGGAATTCTGCCTTTAGGCACCTGCAAATCATCTCGAGACCTGGGCGTGAGTTCAGCCTCACTGGAGTTGGAAGCGTTGCTCTCGCGCTTGCTGGAAGAATGTGTCCCACACTCTGACTCGCTGGTAGAAGTTTTGCGCTTGATACACATGAAATGATGGTGTTGACTGTGCTGTTGTGGGACGTTTCGACCACAACGGTGCTTGCAACGATGGAAAGTGTTGGTGGCTACAGACACGGTAGCACTTGGGGAAGAACTCATTGCAGGGGAACCAAGGGCTGGATCTTCTTTAGCCTCTTCCTCCTTGCCCACAGAAACCATAGCAGAAGCATCTGGTTTCTTGGAGCAAGCTTTGCTGTCCTGCGTTTTGGGTTGCTTTTCAGGGACGTTGTGATGCTTAGACGTTGAATAAGCTTTATTATTCCGAGCCCAAAGAGAAGTAGAAGCCCTCAAGCAGCCTCTGAACATGTCGACAACTTCATCAAGTTCGTCGCTAGAAATAACTTGACTGGATTTGTTGAGATCTGTAACGATTTCCAAGTGCATGTTGGTGCTCAAGTCAAAATTTTGTAAAAGATTCATAGAATTACAAAGTATTCAATATTCGAATTCAACGAATCACGTTCACCTAAGCTGTATCAGTAAAAATTCCTCAAAGATTCGTGCCAAAAATTAATAGAACATGTTCAAGTAGGAACATAGCAGTCACTACAACAATGTGCAAGCTAGGAGATTTAAAACTCTGGTACTGATTTATAAAAGTTTAGTAAATATGAATTATGAGATATATGGAGGCATAGCCAGGATTAACAAACTGAAACTGAAGGCGATTATTCCTCATGCAAAAATTTCCTAATACAATGAGTAATGTTGATGTGCTCTGTCACTAATACTTATATATCACAAAATCCAAAACAAAGTATATTATATTTTGCAACATCTCACTTGACTAATGGTTAACTATGATTTCTAATGTCATGCTGCTTGTTAGAGCCCCAAATGACCGTCAGTAAATCATAGTTTCGCCACTAACCTATGCAAGAATTTTAAGCTGGGAAAATAATCGTGAAGCTTAACAGGCAATAAACATGAAAATATCATAAATAGTATACTGCGTAGCCTAGAATCTTTACTCAAGTAGGCGTCCGTTTAGGAGACGGATAAATTAATTGCCAGCAGAAAGACTTTCCATTTTTATCGAGCTGATGATTTATCAACAGCACTAGACATGAATGCATCTCAAAATTTAATGTTATCTTCAGTAGAGTATTTGCACAGCGAAGCAATTGCAAACCTTTATGGGATTTCCACCACTGTGATCATGCATCCTCCTTTACAACTACCCCAAATAGCGTAATGACTATAATGAAAATATTAACTTTAACAACAGTTGCGTTCAAAAATCCCGTAATTCCCAACGAGTTTTAGATTCACAGTAACTAACTGCAAACCTGTACCCATTACAGTCAAATACATACCACCGTTTTCAAAGCCATGTAAGGGTCAAGAAAGTATTAAGTTCACCTGGCGTAGCTGAGCGAGAGTGACTGTTGCTCCTAGAGCCGCCCACGCTGCTCTCACGAGAAGAAACAGGCCCCGTTATTGGTACGTTCAGACGACCTGCTTCCGCATCTCCAGAGTCAAGCTTCAGTGAATTGTCTCCTTTACAAAAATTGGAAGAGGTTGCTCCCGCTGTCGTGATAGCGGCAGCACCGCAAGTCACTACGTTGGGTGAACATGTTCCACCAGCAGCCGTAGAACTTGGGTTCATAGGAAACGAAGGCCAGAAACCAAACCAGGAGCTCATGTCAAATCCTGAATGAGCTAAACCCGAGGTTGAGTTGGGGGAATGATGATGTTTAGTTTCAGGAACTGACCAACGGCGCGGTGGTCCAGGTCCAGAAACGTCATCTTTGGATTTTGCCCCGCTGGCATCCACACTAACATTGTCCGCCTGACCACATGCATCTCTGCCGTGACAATCGTTTGCGCCCATCGACCAGCGCCGGAAGGCACTATCAGATGACGGATCAATTGGATAGCTGGGAGTTAGAAGGTTCTGCTGGTACTGAGAACCAGTGACATTCACTGGGTTCAGTTGGTTGGCGGACAAAGCACGGGTTCGTAGCCTGCATCCATGGGCGCTGCAAGGCAAAGATGGGCCAGACATGTTGACGGCAAAATTGCTTACTGATCCTGAAGCTGACTGAGGTGGAGTGAGCAGTGAAGAGAAATGAGGAGGAGTGGCTGGAGTTGAGTACTGGGTGTATGGAGGAGAGTGTTCCATGGATGCAGGAGGAGTGAGAGGCAGGACCATTGATGAAAATGGAGAGAAAACTTCCAGAACTGCTCCTGAGAACTGGCATTGCAGGGACAAGAAGCTCAAGCAGAGTGACGACACCAACTGTTGAATTAATCAGTAAAAGAAAACATTGAGTGTCTTCTTTATGACATGCAAGAGTCAGAAATCTAGCTAATTAAATTGTTTACTATAATAATCGATAGCATTTACATATAATTTCATCACTATTAATAACTACAATACACAGAAGAATGTCTATACTAGTTGAACCAAAACCAGCAACCTCTCATAAAAATTAACAAATTGTTCCTTACAGCCATAGACCACAGAACAAAAATGGTCCAGTGTATGACAGCTCATTAAGGACAAGAATTACAACTCTAACATTGAAGTGGCTTCTGAACATTCTTCAACACAAACCTTGTCCATGGGCATCGAGCGTCCTGAGTCAGAACCTTCAGCATCAGCTGCTTTGGGGCTTAATTTTGTGGCCTCTTGCAACAGTGTGATCATGTGGGCTTTGACAGCAGCTGATGCCACCCCTAATGTCTTGCTTAGGCTTTCCCAACCATCAAATATTTCTTTGAGTAGCAATGCATTGGTGTTGCTGTGTGGGCTGCTGAGGGCAGCAATGCACTGGGACAGTCGACTGCCACTGCCGCAAACTTCATTCAACGACTGCAAAGAATGATTGTTCAAACATATCCCGAATTTCTGTCTGAGCATTGTAGAAGAGTCTATTTAATAATTACAGATTATTTTTGAATGAGTCACACAAAAGAATTTACACAATTGGGTGGGTTATGCCTTATGCAACCATATATATAATGAACATTTTTCAAAATATTTATATAAATGACCATAACAGAGAAATACATGTACAATATTTGGATTTGTGTTGTACCAGGAAATCAGTTTCAATTGTATAAAAACTGACATGCTTTATACTAAAATTTAAAATGTTCCAGAAAATAGGATTCACAAGAGGGACACCAATTTGTACACTATAGCATTAGTCAAGATAATTGATCACTAAATATTTATTTACTCAAATAATTCACATAACAAGGGTATGTATTAGCTTCTATCCTAGCAGTTTAAGCCACAGGTTTTTAAGAGTTTACCTATTTATGAACACAATTTGCACAAAACACAATTTAGGCTTTGCAGCTCTAGAATGAATGCTCACTTGAATATATGTAGCAAGAACAATGGAACAATTGTGAAGATCAAGAATGCTTGGCATGGTCACACTCTCATCATCACGGCTTCTGTAAATCATGAAGTAAATCTTTAAACACATGGAGCATCAGTTTACACAGTACAAATAGAAAATACACTCAGTCTAATTTGCTCATAAGTAAATGAAGATAGGGTCAGTGTAAGCAAGATTAGGAAATAAAATCAGGCTAATTTTTTCCAAAGGAAATGAAGAGAGTATTACTGTAAGAGAGGCTAGGCAATATACTGAGAATGTACTCCTAGGATCCAAGGGAATGGTTAAAAAATAAATTAAACATGCACAATTTCTAGGAAAAATCAACAAGAAAATTTTCACAAGCTTTGTCAAATAAAATGAATTTTATATTATAAAAGAAATGATAAATAACTAAATAATAAAATTGAGATTAATCTCAACACAGAAATCAACTTGACATTTCCTGCAATTTGACCCACCCTGAAATGTACCTTTAGAATTTTTTTATTTTTAGCAATAAAAAATTTATATTTTGTCAGTGTTGAGTTTAATGATGACAAAGATTGAATCATACACAGAACTTGGAAATGTCATTTCTGGAGATGTGTTAAAAAATTCACTTTTTCACAAAGTAATAAAAATTCCCTACCATGCTTACTCATAATTGTTTCTCACAGACTTCTGCTCACCCATTTTTCTCTTTGCAAGCCTTATCTGTGGAGCCTTCAGAAAAAGATGAGTTAGATCTAGCCCTTTGAGCTGCAGTGTTGCCTTGAGTAGCACCTCCTGGAGCCAGAGGAGGCTTGTAGTTGACATTGCGGACACTGCCACTGCTCATGTTGCCAGCTTTGTTGACACTTGCATCAAGCAAACTATCTGTTGCTGGCTGACTGATGCTACTGGCAGAAGAGGGATATTTTTGTAGTCCTTGATGCATATTATTATTACTACTATTATTATTATATTCCTGGTTTGGTTCTTGATGTATAATTTATGGCTCAATCATAGTTAAAAAATGCTTTGATGACCAGGAAGCAAAATGTTTCAGTAAACAATAGAGAAATTTCACCATGAAGTTTTAAATCTCTGCTAACTATGACATTTTTATAACTACTTTACAGACAAGTACAGATAATTGTAATTTAGAAGGCTGCTGCCAATCAAAATATGCTAAATAGTATTATCTGGAAAAAAGTATAAGTGATAAAACACCTACAAGCAAGCAAATTCTTACTTGAAGCAGAAGACTAACATAGACATAAAGTTTATTTTTTAGTAGTTAAACTTTAAGTTCCAATTACTGCGTCAGCAGGATACCATCTGTATGATTAGGTGTTATGTGTTAACTATAATTTTTATAAGTGTTTCTAATACATTTCCAGATGGTGTTTCTTAATTTAGATGCTCAATTTAAAAATAATTGTGAATAGCACAAACTGTTTATTTTATTTTTATCTTCTATTACTAAAATATACAATTCAGAAGATATGATAAATGATATGTAACTGGGTGTACCATTTCTTAAAATATTTTTCAAAAACATTGCCAACTAATTTAAAAACATACAATAAAACATTACCATTTCTTTCATCAGTGCTGTAAATTTAAAAAGAATTGCAAAGAAGGAAGTATAGTGTTGCACACATTTAATTTGCTTTTAAAGATTGTAACCAAGAAAATAGTAATTGGGTATCAATTTCCACAAGCTTCTGACAAAAAGTTGAGTTAACATAAAAGATACTGTGAAACATAAAACAGAAGTCATTCCTTCTCAAATTTTAAAAATATACATAACAATTTTCCTATGAACTATGCATTACAAACTTTATCTCTTATCATATTGACAGGTAATGTCACTACTTAATTACACACATGACAATGTTTTAGCTAGCCTTGACTGTCTGAATTACTTTCAGGTATGTTGCTTCACCTGACAAAAGTCAATTTTAATCTTTCTTCAAGGTTATCTTATTAATATTTTATCAATTATTGGAGCTAAATAGATAAATAAAAAAATACTTGTTAAAAATATTACTACAGATAAACATTTAAGTAGAACTATAATTTTTTAATGAGGCTTTTTTAACTTGCCTAAGTCTAACTTGTATTGTTTTACCCACAAGAACTCCAAAAGTAAAATTTCTTTTAATTTAAACTAAGTCCTACATAATAATATCTTTAGTTTGGTAAAAGCAAAGTGATTTTTTAATGTAAATGCTGTGGTGCTATAACCATCAGAACACTAAGTCACTGGGAAAAAGGTTGTAACTTTGTTATCTTTCATATTATTTTCAATACAATAACAAATTATGTAAAATGAAACTATAATGTTCACAATGTAGTCTCAGACATGCTTGCAGAAATTCCTTTCTTTGCTAATCCACACACTATTATGTACCTTAAACTAGAAAGTGAGCCCCAACAGCAATAAGGACCTTTGTTACAGCTTTTAATTCTCTGTAAAATATACACATACAACAGGGTGGCACCACAAAGTTTTACACCTGTGTGTCAAGCTCATCTTACTTCCTCAAGGGTCATTCCATGCTAAGATAATTAGCCAAGAGAAGGCATCACTGGGAGATTCAGCTCATCATAAGTCCCACACGATTGATAGTTAGTCACAATCTAATAAAGATAACTGACCCTCCAAAGTCATTGAGAATTGCAAAGAAGGGGGTACAATGTAACACAGTGCTGAGCAAAATAAAAATTTGGAAATGAGATCTCCCATGCCTCAGACTTCGACTTAGATTTGAGGGGCAGTGTTTGGCTGGGGCCTTTGTAACGGCCTTCAATTCCCTCTGATACACACACACACATACAACAGGATGGCATCCCAGAGTTTTTCTCCTGTGAGCCAGGGTCGTCTAAAGTAATTCCTCTTGGGCCACCGCGAGTCATTCCATGCAAATGAACTAGCCAAGTGAGGGCATCACTGGAAGATCGAGCTTGTCATAAACAGCCCCGCATGCTTAGCAGGTAGTCACGTTGAAAAAAATGATTATTCAACATTACTGTCGCTTATTCCACGCATACACTAAGAAATCTTTCATTGCATCTACAACAGTCATGTTACATTCCTCATCCAGCCCCACAAGATATTTCATACCAGAGTCCTCTTCAACACATCTTGCATTCCACTTGTTTTCTCCACACTGCTCACACTGCCCATGCCCTTGGTGCAACTTCGCTTCTGAGAAACGGCGGGTTACCTTGGGGTTTAAGGTTTACATCCATACTGACGGATTGCATGATCAGTCAATACGTTATTTTTGTCACACCTATTTTTCGCCTATGTTCCAAAGAACGTGTTCTACCCTAATTTTTTGTTTTTTGTTGTCATTCTAAGATTTATCCCACATGTACTAAGTATATGTAATGAATCAAAGTTACAAGCTAATTCTTACAGGCGTTATCTTATGCTGCTTTTTTATAATGTCAATGTGTCATAACGTACTCAATGATTGGCCTTACTTGTGACGTGTTACGTTTATTAAGTTATTTTGGCAGTCATGAATATATCGTTTATGCTGCCATGCCAACTTAACGTAACATAATTCACAATGTTCTGTATTGTGCATTCTAGACAATTATTTTTTTCGAAAAGTCGGTAATCAAACTGTAATTCTATACTATATGAATTGAATACAGTTTACATTTCATTCAAGTGTGCCTAGTAGTATAACGCAATTAAAGCTGTGTGTTATTTTACTGTTATTTATCTGAAGCTTTTTCATTATTTATTTTCTTTACAGATTTCTTACACTATTTTATCTCTCGATTCAAATTATGAGATTCAGTGGCAAATATTCCATGTGTCAAGAAAAACTATTAAACCAGCTTTATGATGTCCCTAGGAGCCGTCTGTAGAGCGTGAGCAGGTGAATCAACACAGAGCAGTGTTGTGGGTGAGAAATTTCATGTTCTGTGCAGTCTGACACTAAAAGTCAGCTAAATATTCCTAAATAATAACTGCGATCTCGAGAAATAATCTTATTTACTTACATAACGCACAGAGTATCTCCATCTCTATCTGTGTGTGTCCGTCTCATTTGTCCTAATGTATTACTGAAGGAAAATTATTGTGGTCCCAAAATAGACCACATCACAGCAAAGCACTGAAATTCGAAGGCATGCTGGAAACCATCCGAGTCAACTTATGAACACTAGTCTCTAGTGAGGACAGAGGAGAAAAACACACCAAGACAGTACGCGTTTCACTAACATTGCCCTAAGAATAAATGTTCATTCAAAGTTGCTAAACGTTCGCGGTGATTGATGATGCAATATGCTTACTCGGCAAGCGACAAGTTCAATTTTTTATTTGCAGTTACAAATCAAGATACTTTATCGCGCTATTTTATACATTACCTTACAAGATCAATGTGTGGTAACAAAAAAGTCATAAATTTATATTGAACAATGATAGTTTTGAAAAATTACACCATAATAGGCGTATACCATATGTGGTACACATAGTAACCAACGTGTTGGAGAATTATGTACATAAGTACTAACAACTGTCAAGGCGACGTTCCGTACAGGTTAAGCAAAGATAGGTTGTTATAAACTATTTATAGGAATATTTCTGACCACAAGAATGACTAGACGTAAGATAACGGAACTCAACAGTCACTCATCATAAAATTTAACATTTTACTAAACAAATAGTAGTCTCGAACGAGATTTATTGTGAGAAATAATTGATCGGGAAGAGCCTCTTAATCACGGACAATTTTGCAAGTAATTTAGTTATTTTTAACATTGAAGCTTTAAGGCTGTTGACAGGATGGTGTGGAGGTAAATGGAGGGTATGAGACGCAGATATTATGCACCAGCCTGCTGCTGCAAGGAAAATTCATGTATAACGATCGAAACTCTCCCTTCACAGCACTAGTCCAACTATAACAACTTATTCCATCGCACACACCTATACAACACTTCAGTTTGTCGCTATTGCTTTACTACGCCTGCATTTCAAGAAAAGAATTAACATCATAACCTAGGTTTTAGCGCAACACTCGACCGTTCAAGATAGAGATGAATGCATTATTTGAAAATGTCATTACTTCAGCGCAATTACAGACTTAAAACATACGTGAATTTTCAAGTGTTTCATTCCCTTGTGAAATTAGAAATAACAATGAATCAATAAAGTTGATGTTTTATCTGTTTCAATTATATTACTCCAGCCCTTCCAAAACCTGTAACTGACTTTCTATCAAACTTCATCATGGATAATAACAATACATGTTCAGGAACTACACAGAGATTCCAAAGGCTAATTTCTGTTGTCACCGAGGTTTCGTCGATAGCTTAGCAAACTGACAGGTCATCTCTTCAACACTAGCATGTCGTGAGGGGAGCTCACTGTACAAACATTGCACATTAATCTGCACGCAGAATTACTTACTCCAGCACTACAGCAATGAAGTTCAAACACGCTTCCTACCACGCTAGTGCTCACTAAACTTACACGCCGCAAATAATAATAAAAACTTCTAATAAACCATGAGATCATCAACTTTCCTCTGAGAACTGTAAGGCGACCCCGGCTTTTGGGAAGAAAATGTTATCATAGCATTCTCGAAAATAGCCAAACCGTCGATAACTCTACGACAGTCACTAAGTCCTCATCTCGCTGAATACTCCACGTTTTCGCTCTGACATCAACACAAACTAGACGACAAAGGATGCCTGAAAACACCAAAAAGACAGACAACATGACTATGAGTTATCAGGTATTGGTGGTCCCTCGAAGACGCAGTATTTTAAACCAAACATTCCCTACCAGCAACGTACATTTTAAACTCCTCTCCTTTCCTAAAACTCTTACTAGTTATTGTTATTACTATTATTATAATTATTATTATTATCACATTGACTATCAAAATAACGAACTTATTGAATTATTATTTTTATCATATTCCTAGTTTTACCACAGCAGCCACAAACTAATTGAAAACAAAGTAAATGTGGTCATATGAAGATAAAGTATAGAAGAGGAATGATTTCATATGAACGTTCATTGTTGAAAAGAAGTAACTAATGACAAAATTAAACTGATATTGAAAAGATGATTAATGAACAGAAAACGCAATTCCAGTAAACTTCGTAAAGAAAAACGAACAGGAGAGATACCCACCATAATTACCGTATCATTAAGTCAAAAAATTCAGAAAAATAGCTACATACGCGTGATTTCATTGGCAACCAGCAATGAAGAATGACTGCGAGAAACTTCAAAGGTCCGCTCTTAATCACATCGAAGATCTTATTTTGTGTGCATAAATTATTTCACCTGAGACACTTGTTGATCATTAGTTTTAATGCACATACGTACTGTGTTTTGGAGAAATGATGTAAAATACCAATATTATTATCACAACAGCTTCACAAATCAGTTTCAAGAGCTGTCCCACAAGGATCTCAAAAATCTATAAAAACAAGAAAAAGGAAGAAAGAGCATGCAAACACAAGCTAGAAAATTCCATAGCATATTAGCATAGGAAAATAGAGAAATACAGGCCAAGAAAAATGAAACAAGACCCACAAGTCTCTAGGAACACGAACCGTTTAACGTACGATGGTCGTGTGAGATATCTAAAAATAATGAAAACTTATTAATGAAGAAGCAGTCTCTAAAAATATCTTTGGCAGAATTTAATCATAAAATTATTATGGTCGGAATCATTAAGAAGAAATCTGTACCCTACCACTAAAACAAATTTGTTTCTAGATTATCTGTATCTAAGGTAAAAGATAGCAGAACAATGAAGTGAAATAATAAGGCCCTAATGAGGCACAGCTTGTCTAAGTGGGTAAAAAGAAGCAACGTGTGCATGGCTAAGGCGTTAAAAAAACAGAAAACGGAAAGAAAACAACGGAACAGCAGGAATGCATCGAAGAAAATATAAAGTCATAATTAATATAGATCTAAATACGTTCAATTCACCCTGAAGCGCCAAAGGCACCGTTCAAGAATTATTCCACACAATTCCATATCAATTTCTTAAGAACTGATCTCGCCACGGCAAGTTTTAAATATAAAAACCTGTCACTAGCGTCGAGAATAATAACAATTTGCCGCTGTTAATCTTGGGTGTTGTAAGTTAGCAAAACTGATTTTCATTCCTCCGTGTGTGAAGCTATTACAAAAAGAATAAAGTTACGGTAAGCGATGTACTGCGATATTTAATTGTTTTTTTCGTACAAAATATAAATAAGAGTGATTTCACACATAATATTCTACTTAAGAATAATATAGTAATTTTTTAGCATGATTTCAAAGCATCCGACATGATGCAGGCTATCAAGCAGAACTATTGATAGTTCAATAAAATTGATAAGTGAAGCAAGATACATTTTCCTTTTTACAGTAATAAGGCATTTACTACTAATACACACAAACCTAATTTAGTGTTAAAGAGGACAATTTTTTCACTGATAATTAGCTTTAAAAATTCATTCCCGTTATTTAAATTCTTGCATTAGAATGACCTAATCTAGTTCAAAAGATCAAAAGAAAGAGTTCGCTATTCAAACATAAGGATACCACCATAACAGTCGGACCTTCCACACACCCTCGCCATCAATCATCAATCGTATCAGATAGAGTATGGTTCGCTACCCATCAATTAAATATTTTTTTATCTCATAAGTTGTCAAAACTTGCAAATGTTTTGATTTAAACTGGGTATTATATACCTGACCAGCACAAAAAGCTTAAATCTAGTTCATATCCACGCAAAGATAGACACACAAACTATAAAATAACTCACAAAATGTCATGGCAACAACGAATTATCGATTGGCTATTCTTATAACCTTAACGAGTTAACTCACTGGTGAAGTAACATAAATTTTCTGGCATCCACAAGTTAAAATTACTTCAAGAACATGAAACTGTGATTGAACACAGACTGTGTTTCTGTCCAAAATTTGTACTGAAGTCGAAATTTTCAAACATACCCACTGGTTTGATTTCAATCACAATACTTTAATCACACAATGCTATCTAATGCACAATACATTCGTAAGAACAGGCTATTTCACTTAAAAGAGAAACCATAATAACTATTCTCAGATTATTCCATAATATAAAATGAGAGGTAATGAAAAATTTATTGAATCTTTCCATACTCGTCTCAGTAATGTATCAGGAATACACGTTAACTTTGTTACGCAGTTCTATAATACACAAAGCTGGCCCGATGTTCAACTGGTTTGATCTGTTGGATCAGATTCCAGTTGAAACTTTATATATGGCATCTATACTGTATGTCTCTAACTTCGCAATTTATTAACATGTAGTAAGACTTGCTTAAGGTATTGAAGATCAAATAAAACAAGATAAGGCATATTGTCAGGGCAGGAAAAGGGCATGGGAACCACCTTAAATAAGCACTGAGAGGTATTCATCCTACACTTCAAGTTTCGTCTCAAATGTTTCGACCAGCAGAAACGGTGAAAAGTTTCGTATCATCCGAGTCTCCTGCAACGAATGAAAAATTTAAAACTTGACCACTACAAACGAGTTTTGGCCACGACAAAAGAGAGCAACGGATAAAAAATAAATACAACTAACAAATAAGCAGAAACAGCGACTAGTATAGATTGAGATCAATGCAAACCTGACCAGAACAATAGTAGCATTAAATTCCTCGACGTAAAGTTATCCTGCTCGATGCCACTAGTGTACCAGCTTGGATAGTCAAAATCAGAACGATCACGGAGTGACTTGAAGCTAAGAAGGGTCCATACATTTCTTTTATTGCTCATCTCAATGAAGGTAGAACCTGAAAAATAAAGAAATGAAAGTAAATCAGTACAAATAGGGTTGATGCATTAAACATTCGATATAAACACAAATTTTAGTAATATTATTAGTAGTTGAGAGAAGATATTATTTTATGAGCTAATCCTCATCATATACCTAAACACACCACATCTTTCATGATTTCATGAGAACTTATAATCCCCTAGAAAATATCAATTTAAACCTGATTTTGACACTATTACCGAATTTTGAGAGCGACAATAAAACTACCAGAACTTGAATTTTTCTATGATTATACATACACTTTATAGCATTAGATGACACTCATGAATATATTTCAGTAAAAAAACTGTACTAAACAGCATTTCAGTAAAACAAACTACTAAACAGTATTTCAGTAAAAAAAACTGTACTAAACTAAAAAACTGTACCCTTATGTGAATAATAAATCTTAGGACTTCTACTCTCGCCATAAATGAAGCGTATGTAAAAACTAAGAAGATAAATTTACCCTCATTTAAGTCTTCTAGCCTGCGTAGGTGGGCAGCTGAGCGTGGATTCTCTGATTGTAACATTCAGTTCCTCTCTTTAATTTGCCCCTGATTACTTTCTCACGTCGAGATTCACTAAATAAAAAGTGATACGTAGATCACTTCACATGAACTGCATAAATTCAGCTTCAATCATGCAGTTCTCATAACTTCGCTCACTGGCATATACGTGATCTTTGAACCTCTGCTGCGATGTTTCTTTCATTCTATCCTTGCAAATTTAGATCTACCTCTCACCAAGCTTTTACCATGTCAATGGCTTTATCTTTCTGATGAATACCTGCGTAATAATACTTTTCTTCTACCTTTTCCTGACGAACTTAAGACACCTCCCGCTCTTTATCTTCACTTCTGTCTGTCGTTACAGCCGTGCTTCCCAAGTGCTTGATATCTGCCACTTCCACTTTCCTCCTCTCACCTTCGCTCAAACACCAAGTCTTACACCATAAAAAACAGTGGCAACAACTTCAGAAAAAGCTGATTTATCTTTTCATACACTATCTTTGGATTTAACCCTTTCGATCATTTTGGGACATATATGTCCCAACAGAGAGCAAAAGCCACATCGAAAGGGTTACTGTTCCTTGACAAGCTCCAAATAGCTCCGACATTTGCCCACTCTAGCACATATCGTCACTACTGATCCCTTGAAGCAACACGAGCCTACAACTGTTCAAAATATTTCGCTTATTCTGTCATTTCAATCCACTTGTACGAATTGTTTAGTTGTTCTTAATAGGAACGCGTCAAAATTTGGTGAAATAATTTGCATCAAAAAAACAAGTGAAAATACAAACACTTTCAACTGTTAAACAAATATTACTAATAAATGAATTCAAACACTTGTGCTCGTGCAAACATGAAATTAGTAGAATCCAAACAAAAAAATTATTCTCAAAAGTAAGAAATGAATACACTGAAAAAATTAGACTACACTAACCCTGTTGATCCATACTTGTTAACATATTTCTTACCAGTTAAACTATTCAGACTTCATTCGTATAGTTTTGGAGAAATAAATTCTATCGAAAAAGTACATTATTTATACCAGTCAATCGCTGCTGTCATTGATACTTAATTCTGCTCGCCAAACATGTATTCCATTCCACCCCAGATAAAATTTCCTCCGTAACATAATAAGATTTACCTCACACTGAAATTGACTGCTCTGAATCAGATTGGCAAGCGTATTAAACTTGCACTAATCGGCCCTGATGGTATTTGCTAAAAAATAGTTTACCGAACACCCAAAATGTTGTACAATAAAATATCAACATAATAATAAGCTAAACACACAAAACAATCTACTTTGTATTACTCTTAAATTGTGTAGACTAAGGAACACACAAACTCAAAATTTTAGTACAAAGGATTACAGTAGATAGAAAGAAACGCTTGCAACACTCCATTCTTAGTGCTCTATCACATTCACTTTACGTTTTTTCCTTCAATGGCTTGTACGGAGATCGTCTTTGTCATCATGAACGCCGAATCACTCGTAGTAGTCTCCGAAGCGGAACAAACCAGTGTCACTTTTGTTCCCACCCGCGACAGGCTGGGAACTGGCTTCATCAGGAACTTGGTTAGCTGCAGCTGCTTGATCTTTTCTGTCACTTCGACGGCTGTTAGACAGACGCTCGTGCTGCTGTCCTCGAGTCCATGTGTGTAAAGACGTACCAACGATATCAAGCTCTTTTTCAGAGTCACTAAGCCGCTGTAAAGCATCTGATTTATTTCTGGGCCGAAGTGGAGATGGCATATCATTTGATGCGAGATTCTTGGAACGAGAATTACTCTTCGAAGGTAAAACCGATAAATCCATAGCTGACTTTGCCCCATTCACTAACGAATGTTTGTTATCATTCCACCGTCTGCGACCATGAGATTTATTTCTTCTTCCTGGGTATGAAAGATCACGAACTGCAGGATTTTTAGTTTTGATAAAACGCTGGTGTTTTTTGTCAGGAGCAGACGCAAGTTGCTCTAAGCTGCTCTCAGACGCTTCTCCCCTCAACGCTTTACGGTGATGCGACAATCCCTTCGCGTTGGCATCACGAGATGCCCTTTCTCCTCTTGTTTTCGAACCAAACTCTCGTTTATTTTCATAACGTAGTGCTTTACCATCAACAGTAGCACTAAAGTCTGCAGAAATTAGTTTTGGTGATATGTTCTGATGAGAGACCACAGAAGCAGAGTCAGGACTCGGTACAGTTTCTGTCGCTGAGAGCACTACTCCTGATGAAGAGGTCCTAGATGCCTCCTGGGAAGTGGCGGCAAGTGTTAACCCTTTAGTGTATCATTTACCAGACGTAGCACAAAGCTTAAAACTTCCCTCGTAATTTTGAGTCAAACACAGCACATACCCGTACTAGTATACATAAAACTATAAATCTCATTTTGTGGTAAGGTACATATTTCCATAAGGTCACTCAATACTCGTATAAACCTCAAATACCACAAATATTTTTTCCACCACACTTAAATAGCTCATGCAGTAAAGTGTTAAGTTGATCTACAAATTCAAACATGAAAGCTGCAAAACTAACCCATAAATACATGTGGCGTTGTTAAGATTCCTCACTCACAGCAGCACAGAATCCTCATGACACAAATAATCTTAGCACTTGCCCCAGTTCCAGAAAACTAGGGTAACGCCCAGACGCACAAAAAAATGCTAAGTACGGTTAAGGACTAACCAGCTAGTCTGGAAAAACAATTTTTATTTTCCACTTACAAATGTTTGTTCAACTTCAAAAATAAGAAGGTTTAATTGGTAAACTCAAACACAAGTGAAATTTCAGCTGATGGTTACACAGCGATATCAAAAGCAACATATGAAGTATGGAGTCACCACGTCGAGTATATTCCCTAGAATGTCCAACTTTCATCTTTGACTAATTTAGTTAGAAATTAAATTATACTCCTTTCAGTTCTGTGAATACATATCTTGGTTTCGAGAATCTAAGTCTCACTCAGCCTCATCTAACTTTACCTAACCTTGAGTAACCTTGTCTAACATAAAGAAGTTGGTAAATTTACACATTTAAAATAAGCAAGGCGTTATTCTATGGATCGGTAGAAGAATTATGCATTCCAATTTGACTTTCGCTTCATTTCGGTACTCTAGTTTCAGAAGTTCACTGGGCTATTAACCTGTTAAGCATTATTTACATCATAGGATGTTTGTACGAGTTGCATTCTAACGGTAATTTGCACCATATGATGTAGATGCGCGACGGTACCACACCGGCGTTAACATCATATGATGTTATAATGTTTATTAGTTCAACTAGCGAATGAATTATTAGTTCAATTAGTTTAGTGTTCAATTATTGTGGAGTGAGCGGCGACTGTTAACAGGTTAACCTTCAACCCTCTGGAGTACCATGAGTATTCCTCAACACTCTTTTACAAGGCAATCTATTCCCCAACTATTCTACTGCAATTTGCATCTGCAAAATTAAAAAATAATCCCAGCCACTTTAATATCATTCGCAAGAGCGTTAAGTCGTATAAATTGCAAAGAACATATCACTATACTACAATGCATTAGCAGGTCATGACATCATACAAAAAAATGAATTCACGATGATTGCCACCTCGCATTGACAATTGGTCGAACTGTGCATTATATGAGCACGATGCTTGAGGAGGTCAAACGCGTAAACAAAATGCTCACTGACAACTCCATGACATAATTCAGAAGTTTACTCGGTATGTTTGTGAACGCTGACACTTTTGTGCAGCTTTGCTGCTCCCATTATTGTAAGAAGTCAATTGAGTCCATAACCAGAATCATGCCCAAAAAAAATAGAGACTAGAAATACCAGCTCTCAGTATGACTCAAGCAAAGGTTATTTTCCTTCGCTTCGAAATTTGATTGTTAATTAAAGTACTTCTATAGTGGAAAAATTATGACGGTTTGAATAATATATAAACAAAAAGTACAGAGTAAAAAGTATGTTACATATCTTTGAACGCAGAATTAAAATTTTTGCTAAGCAACATAGCTTGTGAAGGTATTTACATTTTCAGATAGAAGTGGTAAGAATTTTTACTTATAAAAATCAGACACAAAGGTTTGAAGATTAAAATCCCGATGCATAATAACAAAATGAGCTTAAGAAAAGCAACTCACTTTCAATTTGGCCATAGAATCCGAATTCCTACGCGCCAAACGATGGCCGGAAGCTGAACCAAAAACACGTTTCTGCACAATGAAACAACATAAATCCTTTTGCCTACTTAAACAAGTCCAGACAAAATTAGAACAATGCATGCACACCGTACAACTACTACACTGAACACGGTGAACATGATGCATACACTGGAGAGACAGTCCGGTACTGTTGATACGACCAACTACATAATGTATGCCTGTATATACATACATACAAGCATAAGTGTCTTTATATACAATATGTATCACTGTTACCCAAGACAGGGGTAACCCGAGTTGCAGTTTACGAATTGCTAATCATTTCAAGGAAATGGAAAACTGAATACAAATTATGTGATGGAAAAGGCAATTAAAGAATTTGCCTGGATTAATATGATGGATGAAGAAATAAACATCAAAGAACTAGTTTGTCCAAGTAAAAGACAAAGTTTATGATGATATCGGCAGACGTTAATTTATGGAATATTTAAAACCAATATTTACAATTAAAAAAGCTTTAGTTCCTCCAAAACGTTAAATATCGAAGTCCTAGAAGTAAAGTTGGAATTTAGCAACCTTAGCTTGAGTTTTACTTCGTAAAAATCCTTTTCAGAATGATTTCGGTTTTTCAAAGAGCTTTGCTTTGAGAAAAAGGAAGTTCTGTTGCTGTACCCTTTATATCGTGAACAACTTAATCGAAAAACGCTAAGAGATTGAGACTCCTTGCACAAAAACGCTAATCGAACTAAAAGCTTGAACTATTTTCAAGCAAAAAATGCTTGATTCTCTTGATATTATATTTTTTTCACGTCTAAGGTCTCAGTCAACTTGCGATTTCCGCAAAAAATCGCTACGCGAATAGTTTAAAAGTACGAACTTTCCCCAACACAAGGAAAAATATGCCGACCTTAGGGGAAATATCCCGCGAGATGTCGAGTGTAGAGGACGCTGCAAGGATGGCGGGAGAAGTAGGGGTGCTGATGGGAGGCAAGAAGGGTCCCTCAAAAGGGCGGGCCCACCGAGGGGAGGCTGCAAAGGACACCCCAGGGGACTTGAGCATCCCTGAGTCCTCCCTCCTGCCAGAGGCGCTGCTGGTGTCAAGGTCCAGCGTGAGGCTACTTCCTCTACAAGATTACAGAAACGTTCCTCATCACAAACTTGAATTACGGAATGCATGAACTCACTTCCAAAATAACATCCATGTTGACGGAATTTTCGTGAATTGGATAATATTGACGCAAGTTTGTTCCTGTAGGCGTAGCCGGAGCATTATTAGGATTTCTCGCTAGCACGCTAGTTCTTGTCAACGATGCACATTCAGCTTCCAAAGCAAAGGTTTACACTAGGAAAACTCAAACTCGAAATTGAGGTAATTAAACACTCCACTTGAACGAAATGGAATAGAGTTGAACATTAACTTAGACAAAATCACAATACGATAAATTAGAACAATACAATATATTCGAAAAACCAACATTTTTCTGAAAATGTAATACTTGGCGATTGGTAAATTACAATATTTATGGAAATTTCCAATCATCCAGAGCTTATATACAGTAAAAATAAACTAATTATTGATGACATTAACACTAGAGAACACTGATAATACTATAATAATATTAACATTACGATATCATCACCATAGACGTGCTTGTACTCACTGAATCGGAGCCATAAATGTATGTATAAATTTGTCTCGATCAAGACGACCCATAGCCAACATAGCCCATACGTACAACCCTGGCTCAATCGAGTATTTTTAAGTTAGTTTAATTATTGGTTAGTAAGAGTGGAAAGAAACTGATTCAGCCGAGTTCCTTTATTTATTAGTTTAGCTCAGTTATTAGTTAGTAAGGGCAAACACAACCCTGGCTGAGCCGAGTGACAGAATTTATTAATTAGTTTAGTGTTGTTACTAGCCAGTAACGTTAGTTACTCTGCTGAAGTGGTCACCCACCTGGACCTGGAGGAGGCGGACAGTCTGGTGGTGGACAGGGCGGACAGAGAGGACACGGAGGACAGTGGCCGCAGAGCCCGCACGTCCAAGGAAGGTAGAGACACAACGTTGGCTTCACTGGAGCACACAGGCGAGTGCTGGATCTGTTACGACAGTGTGACTGTTATGACAGTGTGACTGTTACGACAGTGTGACTCCGTTACGACAGTGTGACTGTTACGACAGTGTGACTCCGTTACGA
>VCRD01000600.1:232698-244312 GCA_006783055.1 Trinorchestia longiramus | reverse complement strand
TTATGGTTGTTGTTGTGTGTGATGGTTATGGTTGTTGTTGTGTGTGATGGTTATGGTTGTTGTTGTGTGTGATGGTTATGGTTGTTATTATTCGTGCATTATCGATCATTATTCTTATCATATTCGTGCATTTCGATCATTATTCTTAAGTCATTATTCCTTAAGGCAATATTTCTTGGGCCGTTATTGTTTCTTAGGCTCACTTCTTTGTTTATTTAATTCATAGCGTATTACATTTTCTCCTCGTTACTCTACATACTTACTGACTTTTTAATTGGTTTCTTTCGTCAATTATTTCCTTTTTTCCTTTTACGTTTCTCATTACTCTCCTTTTACGTTTCTTCCATTTTTTTTCTGCGTGCTCATACCACTCTTACCCACACAAGAAGGTGGTCGGTAAACGGATGTATGATAGAACCACAAACTCCATTAACTTTTTATGAAAATTGACACACGAGATCTTGGAGAGCAGGGACCTAAACTGTTACAAGGGTGAATGCTGTTTGTCACATTTCTTTATTAGTATAATAAAAATAAAGAGAAATTATGTCATAGGCAGTTACAGATCGTATTACAAATTTTGTAAAACTTTCCACTATAGATCTTCAATAACTTACGAAGTTAGTATTGCTATGACTGTATCCAATGTTGTATTCTTGACAAAATATATTACTAACCTGCATACTTTTTGTTCTCAGTGTCTCAGCGGGATTCCTATTAAGCAACCGAGCAAGTAGAGCACGGAAATTCATCCTACTCAACTACCAGTACGATAAAGTGTACGACACTTTCGTCTCCCGTGAGTGTCTTGCAGCTGTGTACTATTCTACATCCATCACCTCTGATTTGACAAACCTCCTACCGTCGAGTGACGATGCACAAGCAATGCAGAAATTAATACAAAAACTAGAATCTGCAACTTCCGTGAGACATCTCCCTGTTCAGGAGTATCTGGAGTACATCCTCCGCATCGTATACGAATTGTACGTTCAAGAAAGATATGAGTTATGTACCCCAGATGAACTACGTCGCATCTCGTTGATAATCAGTAATCTCACAGAACCTCTTTACTCAAAACTCACTTGCAGGGTTGAGCTGTCTAAGAAATACATGGTGGACCACTTTCTAAAATTAGATTTTATCTTCGAAGCAATACAGTTCTACTTCAGAACGTACACCATGAAAGTTCTGAACGCAATTACACTTTTACTGTGTGAACTAACGCAAATATCACGGGCCATGAAATCGGTGAAGCTCAATACCCGTGAGCCTCATCGCCTTCTTCGTCTAGTTGTTGAGCTAGCTGATAAACACAAGACCGAGTGCGGGGACGTGACTTGGTGTTTTGAGCTATGGGAGAAAATCCGTCAACTGGGAGGCAGAAAATTAGCTCCTACCAAAAATTCCCCTAAGAAGTGCGCGAGTTGCGGGTGGTTGTGTCGGGACAGACACCACATGTGCATCACGAACTGCTGCGGCTACATGTGCTCCGACTGCACGTATCACATACTCAACAGGAAACTGTGAGTACACAACCCTTTAGTAATTATTACCAACCACTTATGCAAAATGTTAGATTGAGTTATTTCAGTCGTAGGTGAAAGGCATTTTTCGTGTTTCATTTCAAATTTCAGGGACTGTCATGATATCAATCTCTTCTACTTCCTCGTGCCCAAGGATAATTACAGTTTTATCGTCATAGCGTATAATTTATACAACAATATATTCAAAAACCTCCTCGTACATGCATGCAGGGCATACCATGAGAGCTACCACGTTTTCGTACAAGTGTTTTAATTCTACTTCTAATAGGAGTAGTTTAGGTATAATGGAGAAGCGAGAAATGAGATAAGCTTCAGAAAACTGCATTTTAATAGCTGTGCACCGCAAATAGAGTGTATAGCAGCAATGTCTTGCATGTGGCTGATGAATGTATCATATAAACAAAATAAGTGCAATTTCATGCCCTATTTGAATGCCCAACATGACTTATTTAATCCCTATACAGTGAGGCAGCTTTAATTTCCTACAAAAAATTAGCAATATTGATTTTACTTCGAGACTTCAGTGTATCGTAACAGATGTAAGCGACTAACTCGATCTAATGCAGACGTGAAGTTGATTTGCCTTGCTCTCCACTGCGTTCATCAAAGTGAACACGAAAGTTTCACAAATCAGCGCGCGAATTCAACATAAATCCAAGCTGGAGCTCCAAATAAATGGACAAAAAGCTTTATTCTCAAGGGGTTCTTAAGATCATGTGAAAAATGAGTTCCTCGCTCGCAGAAGGCATAGCTTTCTTCGTAGGTAACTGAAAGAAAATTGAGACGCATTAATAAGACGTAGCTTGCGAATCACACGCACTGGTTTTCACCAATTGCCCCAGAATCATTCCACGTTACGGTAAGTAAACTACGAACTTGATAATTTAAACTGTTTTTTCATTCTTTTCATTGAAAAATACCTTCTTACAATAGGAAACGATGTGTGCTATTATACAGATTATCTCGAGGAGCTGCCGTTCGCTCCATACAAGTTATGCAAGCTGCAGCGGGCGAATAGACGAGTTACTTAGGAGTCGCGGGAAATACTTGCTCGTTTCCTCACTCAATGTAAAATCTAGAAAAAAGCGCTTTATATCGAACCTATACAACATTAAAACTCTGCTATGTTCATTTCATAACTAACAAGCATAAAAATGTTTTCAACCACCTTCAATGATGTAGACGTTAGGCTTGAACTCCTGTTTTTTGAGAACAGATTGTACGGCTTATGCTTGTCATGAACAGTATAGCAGACAGACCTATCTTATCGTAACAGACTTGGTGCAACAGACAGACAAGACAGACTTAAAGCCTCTCCTTCCGTGAGATTCACTAGGGGACTCCATCAGTACAGCTTGAGAGACTAAGGCTCTTCGGAGAGACGCGAGGTTCAGGAACCCCTTGAGAAGATATGCTAATGGTATCCTTCCTTGTAAACGTAACTTGATAGGAATGGTGAGCTGTAGCCCTAGATCCTCACTGCAGAATTAGCTACATTTGTTATAGGAGGCTGCTGTAGGCTTGTTTTTTGTAATTTCATAGAACTCATCACTTTTCTTTCTCTCTTGGCATTAAGACAGGCGTGGGACCAACCTGTTACACGAATGTACTCCTATTTCAATACGCTACCCGTCCAAAATATTTCATAGTTTTTCGTCTCACGGAAACGTCACAGGCCACTGTTATAAAGTTCTTCAAGCGAACACGATGATCACACTCGCTTCAATAATTCTCTCAATTTCACGCGCTGTCTGCTGCTCAGTAAACGCAGCAGTTACAGTCAAGCTCTAAAGAGGTTTATTAAATCTTCCACTAGACGCGACAACCTGAGGACACCCCAGGTAAAATGGTAAAAAGAAATTTTGACGCTCCGGGAGACAGTTCAATCGGAAATTTTGGACGGCATGCCGTTGGCGTTGAATGGTGATGGCATTACTTCGACCGAACCACACACTTGTAAATTGTAATTTAGCAGCTTCTTCAACGGGATGTTTGTTCTTACAATTAAGAGTGACTTGATGCAATAAGCTATGAATAAAGTCACCGTAACAAATGGTTCTGCCAACTGCTGCAAATGGTGCTGCCAACATGTAAATTTCATGATTTTGAGTTTCTCAACCATGTGCTTTGTGGTTGAAATTAAGTGCAGCCCACCTGTGTGGTGCACGTTCGTTGACATCACTAAATAGTTCGCGTGTTGCTTATTTTTATACACGAACTGAGCTCTACCTAAGAACTTAGCTGAAAATCATGTTTAGTTATCTGAGAACTGATTTTTTTAGAACTGAATTCCAGGTCATGCTTATTTATATAAGAACTGAACTCCAGGCAGTGCTTATTTATTCACCTTATTTAGCATTTATTCTCAATGCGCCTTCAAAACCATTAGAAATATATCGCAGCGTGAGCATGTAAGAACTACAAAGCAACTTGTTGCTCTTCATATCATTTCCTACTTAACTCCGAGGGAAATATTTATTTGGCAATCGGCTAAGCTTGGTATACACTGATGTATTCAGTTGTTAAAAATACTTGAGAAGGTTATTCTTTACATTAACATTACATGAAAGTCATCATATGACGTTTAATTAATTGATTAATCGTTAATTGGTTTCATTTCTGGACAAGCATTTGAAGCCTGTATTGTACATCGCATTTTATGGTAGAAAGACCTAATTAACTCGCAGCTCTTCCAGTGTCCCTAGTTTAAATTGGCAGAAGCAATACGTGTTCTAATGGCTCCGTGTTCTATGATGCTTTTCATCAGTTTCACTGTAACCTGCGCACAATGAAGTTCACTGCTGATATATGATATATATACAATGAAGTTCACTGCTTATATATGATATATATACAATGAAGTTCACTGCTGATATATGCGTCGTCGTTTACAAATTTGATGAATCCCAAGTACGCAAGAAGCTTGAGGCAGTGTAGTGATTTTGCTTGAAATTTCCATCAATGATAAAAACTCCGGAATTATTGAAAATATGAAGCATTGCTCAGTACTTCGCTGATAAACCACACCAAACACTACAAAATAATATAGTAATTAAATGTGTGGTTCAGAACAGAATGCAAAGAATTTTCTAATACCTCTAAAAGTTACGCAGCTCTCTGTAGTTTATTCCTTGCGTGAAGTCGTACACAATCGTTAGTTGTTAGTGTCACATCGTTAAAACTTTCATCGAGTAAAACTTTATCAATGAGTTCCCAACAAACGCAGAATCTTTTGCGAAAACTAACAAGATTTTTGCGTAGCAAGAATTGCATTTGTATTGAGTTTAGAGCTTTCAATAGCTTTGTCTATTAATGGAAGGTCTGAACTTCCAAAATCATTGGAATATTTTTTTTTTTTGACACAAAAGTATCAATTTCGCAGTGGTTTACTTGATCTCAACTCTTTCGTTCATATTTCATAGGAAATGCATGTCTTGCAAGAAAGAAATCTCAAGTTGGACGGCAGTTAACGAAGTTCTCACATTCTGGTATGAAGAAGACCATTACAAGAAACAACAAAAACGCCAATCTGAAGCAACTGCTAAAAAATTGAAATAAATCGACACGAAACTTCAACAGTACTAGACGGGGGCGCCGCTCCCTTGGATCACGAGCCTTCATCTTCTGAAGCTCCTGTGGCACTGGAGGGTGGAGGTTCCTGTGGCACTGGAGGGTGGAGGTTCCTGTGGCACTGGAGGGTGGAGGTTCCTGTGGCACTGGAGGGTGGAGCTAGCAGCTGGATTTGGTGACAAGGGATGGGATAGAAAGTGAAGGGAAAAACATGAAGAATTTGCGATAGGATAAGTGAGCTATTAGAAGAGTGAGGTGAGAAAAGAAAATGAGGCTGGGAGAAGAAAATGAGGCTGGGAGAAGAAAGTGAGGTAGGAAAAAATGTAATCACAGTAAACGTGAAAGTAAATACTAGGAGGGACGCTAAGTGAGAATGTGGACAAGCGACATGCGTGTACGAGCATCGTACTTGCGTAACGATGTGATGAGCTGATCAAGATTTATTGATGTCTCCAAATGTTTGGTTTTGTTGACTTTTACAAAATGGTTCAAACTGTTGCGGTGTGGAAGCTGTTGCTTCATAAAAGTCTCTTGTAAAGGATTTTTGACGCGTGAAAGCATTGCTATATGTTACCCTTGTTGAATTTGGTTGATAAGTATATTTTTAATATATTAAAACTTTCCTGATTAAACTGCGTGAAAAACAGAATTGTGAATAGTAAAGTCTAATTCATGTTTAAAATGTGATGTATCCAGGAGGTTTTTCTTAACGTCATTTTTTAATGTTACTGGACTTGCTAGTACGTGCTGTTGAGAAGTCAAAAGTAGAAATGGCTCATTAGTTGCTAGTACGTGCTGTTGAATAGCCATAATTAACAATTACTTATAATTACTTGCTAGTACGTGCTGTTGAATAGCCAGTCACCAACTACAAACTTCAGGACATCGTACGAATTAACGATATTTTACTGTATTTTTCAGACAATGAAGGAATATGGCAGACAATTCTGAAGAATTATCGAGACTTAGTTAAGCCAATTCAATTCAGAGAATTATTTTGAATAAATACTCTTGTCAATCTACGCAAGCTTTGAGAATCGTGTGTAATAATTGTGTACTTCCGTAGAACGAAGTCATCGATGCTATAATAGTCAAAATTGCTGCGTCTCTTAAGTCAATGAAAGTCACTTAGAAAGTAAAATGCCCTTGACTCGATTTAGCATGGCGATTTTTATTGCGTGAACGATTTTGATGCAAGTTTTTAATAGAATGTAAAAAGACTTTGCCGGGGCATATGTTCCCTCGCAATTATACTAAATCCTTAAAAGCTATTTCGTTTGATTTTAAGATCCTTATCCGCTAAAGAGCAAAAATTTAGTTGCGAAATGTACAGAATATCTTGGAGAGATAATTTCATTCCAACTCGGGTTATAATGTTGAAATAATTTATTACTTTGAGTCTTCTTTGATTTGATAATCTGGAGCTTCACAAACTAGAGCGGCTCATCTCTTCCTGGTGTTAGAATAGAAGAATAGAATAGAATTAGAATTGTTACTGGGCCATGAAGGTTTTAATACTTTAAGTACGAAGTGACCCACCGGTGGGTCACTCAGGTTATGTTCTGTAATTTTTTCAAAGCTTTGTAGTGACTGTACGTACAAAGTAAAGATTTGCATCGGCTGGGCAACCGCACTTAACGTGTTAAGATAATCGACTCAAACTGCTTCGAATCACAGTGAACTGCAGTGAACCTTGATGGACTGCGATGAACTGCGATGAACTGCGATGAACTGCGATGAACTGCGATGAACTGCGATGAACTGCGATGAAATGCGATGAACTGCGATGAACTGCGATGAACTGCGATGAAATGAGATGAACGGCGATGAATTGCAATGGAACGCAATGAATTGTAATGAACTGCATTAAATCACAATGAATCGCAATCGATAGCAATGAATCGCGATGAATCGGAATGAATCGGAATGAATTGCAATAAATTGCAATAAGTTAATGAATTACGGTGTTAACATTCAAGTTGCGTTAGCAGACAATGAACATTAATTTTTCAGGTCTCTAGTAAGCGGTGCCGCAGTCACGCAACAGAGGCGTTTTACTTTTTCCAGTTATTTGTTATCTGGTCATCAGATCCAATAGATCGATATTAAATTTAAAAAATGGTCAATGGTTGAGAAATATCATTTTCCGTATGAACGATCTGTCACTTTAATTATGGGCATCTTAGAGCACGACCACAAGGTGAAATAAAAATTTCGAAAAGCTTCGTGCCAAACTTCAGTCAAATTCTTTAATTTTAACCTTCCCCCACCCGACATTTTGAACAAAATGAGTTCCTACCTTTGCCTTCTTTGATTCTAATTTCTAAGGATTCCTAACTTCGTCAGTCAAAACGAGGGAAAATAAAGCCAAGACGAGAGGCTGCATGAGGGGATGGACCTTGTCATCTTGCAGGTGTTTGCTGGTTCATGATGTCCTCGCTGTGACGTCTCATTTTGAGCTGGGCTGGAAAAGAGGGAAGACTTCAAAGTAGCTCATATCAAATGAAGGCGCGTCAACTTCGTTGGGCTCAACACGAGTCTCAAATGTCAGGTTCACTATCAACGTGTTCCGTCAACACGTGGCAAGAAATGTTTACGCTGATTAGAAGTTCAATGATAACCCGAAATTTAGTGTGGAAATTATTAATTACCAGCAGATGAATTTAATTTAGATTTGTGTTACTGTTTCTGTTGACGTAAAATCTAACAGTGAAAAGTACTGCATTGTTTTACCGCAGGGATTTTTGAAAGGCCATAACGATAAAACTATAGCTGCGAACTGTGTCAATAGTTTTCCTTCAACAACACTAACGAGAGATTTGTTTGTCATACGTGAGAAAAATATCCTGCGCCAGGACGGATGGTCGGACTCCCTCTTTGTTTTTTTTCGCATTTTGATTTGTGTTCACGTTTTATCAGTGTTGAGTCTTTTGAGTGAGTTCAAAAAGCAGAATAGGAATGATACAATTTCATGTTCACCTCCCTCGTGAATATGAAACACGCAACACGCTGTGTTTCACGTCACTATCTCCGCCCTCGTAAATATGAAACACGCAACACGCTGTGTTTCACGTCACTATCTCGTGAATTTGTCAGACGCTCCAAAAAAGCTCACAGATAAACAACTTAAGGAAGATGAGTACAACTAAGTGGCAGGGAATTTATGATAGTCTCGGCAGTAAACGAGACAGCAGAGTGAGCTATGAGGTGCTGGTGCCTAGCATGGCTAATAAAGAAGCTTTCTGTCGCACCTTCGTGTGTTCCAGTCAGTCTTTCCGAAATATATACCAAAATTTAGAAATTTTGATCGTTTTAACGAAACTTCTGGTCACTTATATTACAATATTCCGGATTTTAATTAGTGCGGGCTTGTTGAATCAAGAAAAAATATTAGTTTTGAGATAGACTTTTTTGGAACATAATGTGGAAACTGAGTGGTACTAAGTTTTTTAGTTCGTTCAAATCTTACAATACAATAACGTCTCTCATTCCTGGAAAATGGTTCATCTCCAGCGACTTGGCGGAGTTTAAACGGATAAAATTACGAAATTATATAAAAAAAATTATAACTTTTTCAATCATATTATTTGACGGTACTATGCCCTGGATGAAGCCTCGGAGGGAATGCTTTAGTGACTGTGTGCTCGCCAATTACTTCTGTCGTACCTCAACCTAAGAATGACGATCAAGACTACGAAGCTCGCTTTCAAGGAAAATTAATTTCTCGTTCTAAGTTATTTAAATTAACATTATTTATTAAAATCATCAATAACTACAAATTTTACAGTCATAAATGCTTATAAATGAGAAAAAAGTGGCCGGGACTAAAAGGCTCACATAGTCTCCGGTGCTAAACAAATTTGTTGGTCTTGCGCGCATTGAAGCGATGTAACGACACTCGGAGAACTCGTACAAACCCACCGCAAGCTTCCTGTACGAATTTTACGTTTTGATAATCTGTTCTTCACGAGCTTTTCAAGCGTCGGGGAAGTAATTTCTAGGCGCAACTTGTACACAAACACTTGAAGTCGGCATTTAATTTCTGGCTTAGTTATGCTCTTTTTTCCTGACCTACGTGCGGGTTTTGTGTGTCTAGAGTTTGTGACTGAGATGAGGTACTTATGTGTTTGAATTTTTGATATTCTGTGAATTAGGGACTATGTGGTGCGCATGACAGAACGCCTTGATTCCACATAGTTTAGGTCTACGTTAAAAACTCGAAACTTCACGCTTCTGGGTGGCTGAGGGCTATCTCTTTAAGAACGTTCAGGGTGCCTTTCTATTAAATTTTAAAGATAATTGAGAGGGTACGGTGTTAAGCCTGAGAGCGCAGGCAGCTGGGGAGCATCATTAGATGCGTGCCATCCAGAAATATAAGTAAGAGATCCTTGTCTGCACGCGATGTTTCTGAGCAGCACTGATGATACAGCCTCAGTACGCATCATGTCCAGTGGATGACTGCACTGATGCCATGTGGCATCACAGCTGCTGCAGCAGAAGCAACACCGATGCCATGTGGCGTCACAGCTGCTGCAGCAGAAGCAACACCGATGCCATGTGGCGTCACAGCTGCTGCAGCAGAAGCAGCACTGATGCCATGTGGCATCACAGCTGCTGTAACGGAAGCAGCACTGATGCCATGTGGCATCACTGCTGCTGCAGCAGAAGCAACAGTACGTGAGGTGCTCAAGGAAGAAATATGTCCACCATACATCACACGCAAGGGCAGTGTGCGCTCGAGCACATCCACATTCGCTTGACATACGAGCGAAGAAACTGTCAACGTTACTTGTGTTTTGATGTACGACCTAAGTTCAAGAAAAAACATCGTGCGCAGAAGACAACCCTCGAAAAATTGATTAAATAATAAAAGCATGTCAAGCATTTTTACGTTTATATATGTCAAGGGTGTGATAAGGAATTCTATGAGGAATAGCTCATACTTAGGGAAATACAACACCCTCTCATCACATTCGATAACGATATCAATATTAGCAAATTTAATAATAACTTGCTCAGTTTCACTGATAGTTTTTCGCGTAAGTAACATGCGCGTCGTGGAAATTGAGGTGGAAAGTATGGTGGAAGCACACGCCAAAATCTGAGTTCCGTGAATTGAAGGGTGGAAAGCACTAGTGAACTACTTGCATTTTTTCCCATGGTAAATATAATATATTTTCCATGGGAAAAAATGCAAGTAGTCCACTCCCGTGCTGTCGCTAACACAGCGCAGACAGAGGCGATTACGATCCAGTAGTTTACTATATGAAGGGTGGACAGCACTAGTGGACAACTTGCATTTTCTCCTGTGGGAAAAAATGCAAGTAGTCCACTAGTGCTTTCCACCCTTCAATTGCTGAATAGTTTTTGACATTTTTCGGGCGACATAGCAGACTTGAAACTGGACAATTTCTTTGTCATTTGTAAGTGAACGCTGTACAGTCATGAGACAATTTCACGTAATTTGATAGGAATGATGACGCGTTAGAGTGGCTTATAGGAACAAATATCAATGACGGAACGTAATCATGATGTTTTTAAATTACCCCTTTTGATGTTGTGTTAAGCGCGACTTTGCAGTTATAAACAATGAAGTGCACCCAGCTCAGCCCTGCAGTTGTACAGTTATGAAGAGTTAAGCTCTTTATAATAATGGTGTTGTTGACGTAGGTCAATTTGTGTGCAAAATAGTTGGGATTGTCCACTTCATCTGAAACATGATTAAGAAAGAAAGAAAGAAATTTCTATTCATAAACTGTGTATTTTATTGACAAAAATATCAACATAACTATTGTATTTCACTATGTTCAATATTCTTCAATATGCTAGTATTATGGTAGTTAATGGAAACGATGCAATAAAAATGTAGGCATTGATCATATTTCATATACAACATGCAAGATCGTTGTTTCTTGGAACGCAGAGAAGGCAATTTTTTTATGCTGTATCAAAATTAAATGTCGTACGGCGACATTACAACGAAGTTATGATCGACAAAAACAAGCACGGAAGTTATTTCTACTGTGATTGTTTGCCTGTAGATTTTAATACGTAATTACTGATTGAGTGGCTCCTCTACATGTATAACTACACGCACATTTAGTCACACGAGTACTGAAGTTTTGAGAAGATGTTTGCTAGTTGTCGGCATTGGGGCATACAACTGAAGTAAAAAATAGCGCTCCAATGCCTGATGCATTATTGCTCTCAGAAAACGTATGTTTGTTTGTGTCTTTCGTATTAAATTCTATTGGCTAATATGAAAATAACGTTTTTTTTCAATGATCTAACATGAATAGCTTGACCGAGACAAGAGAAAAATCTTAATACCGAGGTAAGGATAATCTCACCCTCGAAGTAAGGATAATCTCACCCCCGAAGTAAAGATAATCTCGCCCTCGAAGTAAGGATAATCTCACCCCCGAAGTAAGGATAATCTCGCCCCCGAAGTAAGGATAATCTCACCCTTGAAGTAAGGATAATCTCACCCCCGAAGTAAG
>VCRD01000600.1:172266-204425 GCA_006783055.1 Trinorchestia longiramus | reverse complement strand
CCACGACGAGACTTGCAGACCACGACAAGACTTACAGACCACGACGAGATTTACTGACCACGATGAGACTTACTGACCACAACGAGACTTGCAGACCACGACGAGACTTACTGACCACGATGAGACTTACTGACCACGACGAGACTCGCAGACCACGACGAGACTAGCAAGGCATGAGACTTGGTGAACAATTCGTAAATGGATCAAAGTCTTGTTCCTATCGCCATATTTTATTGTAACAGAACAGCTCGTCTCACAGCTGTACAGAATGTGGTTTACGTGTAGCGCTACTCAGGCACGTTTTCTTCAATCTTTTTTCCTAGTAAGAATTCACAATACATATATCGCCGTGAGTTGCTCAAGTTTTACAAGAAACATGGGGTAAAAAGACTCAGTTTTGCCACTGTAGTCTGCCTTTCTACGTTGCACCGTGAAAAGTTGCCTTGTTTTCTGGTACATCGACCGTAATTTCTCAGAGTGTGATTCGTGTGTAATTCTTTGCAGTACTGGAAACAAAAGTCTGGTGTGTGACATTAGCGATGCTCCAGCGGCAACATTTGAGATACGCACAACATTATATGTACGATCATTTTGTACTCAAATGTTCATTGTATGAGTTCCAGATTTTCTGTTTACAAAACGTATTAATATTTCGAAGGCAGTACAGCGTGTCCAGAAATTCACTGTGCTGTATGCGTTGACTTGCGAAATTTTCATTGTTTATTTCAAGCAAACAACTGATCGCGGTGTTGGATAGCAAAAAAATTCAAGGACGTTCCCTTTTATTATGGTTTATATTTGTCATTTATATCTACATCCTCTATTCCATATTGCAAAGGGTCAATAGAAAATTGACATGCACAGCAAATATGATCTGCAAATAGTGATACTAAAATAGTAATTCATGGAAAATATTTAATCGCAACATTTGGATGATAGAAGGGTGTTAATGCTACAACAGCGATTGAGCATTTATGTAAAACGATATCAATTATCATATTTCTTTTTATTTCATCTCGAATGGGACATCCTGAAAAGAAGCCTAAGACGCAGCTCCAATTGTCATTTTAAGCAAAATTCTCCATTGCCAGAGCTACAGTTATTGTTTATCATCTTCACATTCGGGCCGCTCCAGAGCATCAAGTAGGTCAAAAAAGAGCATTCAGGATAAAATTCTTCTCCAACCAACTGCTCCCGGTGCCAAATATTCTGACAGTCAATAAAATTGTAGAGATTTAACCAAACAACTTCCGTGCGACCTCACATCCCCACTGAGAACAAGGCTGTGGCATGACAGAACCTAGCAACAGTAAAAATCTCTCACCAAAATTTTACGTCCCACATTAGGAATATTGTAAAGATTTTGGGTTGAAGCCATGGAACCATTTGGTTTATTCCGAGAAAAAATCTGAAGTGGAACGCCCACGAGACGCACCTGACGCATGTTCTCAGTCTGGTAAACAAGGAATCCAAACAGGAAGAGTGCATTTTTTGGCTCAGTTTTGCAGTGGATTGGTTTCTGCATGTGGTCTGGTCCAACAAAATATTGTTTGTTCGCATCTAAATTTGTTTATTTTACCGAAGAAAAAACAAATCAACATGTACTTGACCCCAACAAACCCTCACACTATAATCGAGCGCAAGAAGACTTATGAGGAAAATGTTATGCCTGTGGTAAGGATGGTGCATAAGAGGATCTTTCCTGTGGTTTGGTTTGAAGGATCCGTCAACTCTGATGTCGACGTGGACAAAGTTCTAATAAATAGAAGGAGGTATTTAGTTAAGGCTGTGACCACCAGACGCCAGTACTGGTTTCAGCAGGACAGTTCCAACTGCCATGTGGCAGCCGCTTGTTTTCAGTTCCTGGAATCGAAGTCTGGGGTCTGATTAACACGTTTGTTGCGATGCGACCCACTGGTGGGTCACTTAGGTTAGGTTCTGTAATTTTTTCCAAATCTTATAGTGATTATGTGTACAAAGTAAAGATTTGCACCGGCTAGGCAATCGCAACAAATGTGTTAATTTCACGTCGGAAAGATGGTTTTGGCCCCCATACTCTCCAGATTTGTCCCCCTTGATTTCTCTTTCTGGGCCCAGACCATGGCACACATAGTCAGGTGTCAATCAAACGTCCTGGCCGAGATGAAATATTTTGTGAACTTCGTAGCCAACATGAGTAAGGAGGATGCCAGGGAGATAAGCCACGCCATGAAAGGATTAGAACTGTACAGGGGTCAGCTTGGAGGGCATTTTGAGCATATGGAGCAATAAACACATGTAAAATTTATGGCGTGCTATTGCCACTCTTGTTTTATTAATATGTAGTGATATATATTTGTAGGAATTGTTTTAATATCGCTATCTGTAGACTATATATATATATATATATATATATATATATATATATATATATATATACTATAGTAAAAGCGCCCATGTTCATCCCCAAGTAAAATTATCATTCGCCCACTGCTCGAAGAAAAAAATAGAAAAAACTTCCACGAGACAATTTATGTGACGCTATCTCTGGGGCTTAAAGGCTTGTGTCGCAGAATCCACATTTTTACAAGCGCTGGCTCGCACAAATATTCAGTTCTGCTGTAGACAGGTTACCCGCAGAATAAATATAGAGAAAGCGCATAATACAGAAAACCTTTATCTTGATGGTTGTGCGCTCTGCATCGCTCCAACGAACGTAGCGCTGTACACTAGAGAATGTTTTGTATAGTATGAACCACGTGTGGTTAAAGGAATATTGTACCTTAGAATGAAAGAATAGCGCTCCTAAATTTCGGCTGAATGATAGTTGTTCTCCTCCTAGTACCAACATTAACTTTACAAAAGATCGGTTCTTTTGCGGTCGAATTTACCTGCACAAAAAATTTTTTGACGCTTGTTATATAAGCAAACAATTTGTGTTGTTTTAAAAGCAAGAATGTTTTCGCACTAAGATAAATAAGACAAAAAATATCTATCATCAGTTACTCAATGTAGACGAAAAATATTAACATGAACAGCTATGGTTACGGCATGTGATCGTCATGAATAGTAGTACGATGGGAATATTTTGGTGTAATGCTTAATTACTTTTGTGTATGTATATATATTATTACATATCAATCATTCTTGTTATTGCATTGAATATTTGTTCTTCAATTCATATTTTACATTTTAAATTCATAAATGTTTGTCTCGTAAACTGAGTGTGCCTAGTATTTAGTTTCCTTATGTCTGACATCGTTCTAACTGTTCACTCGAATACCCCAAATCTTCTTTTTTTTTTTCTACGGACTCAAAGTTACACTGTATCAGATTTCCATTTTTAAGGGAAGAATTCAAGACACTTATTTTTTCCAGTCCTTTATTCAGCTTTCTAATACGTGCAAAGTTCCTTCTTCTTTAATTTATCCTTCGGTTGAGATAATCTGATTCTTTTTCTCCTTTTCCGTTCATTTTCCAACGGTGTTCATTATTTCGTAAATAATCGCAAAGCAAATGGTAAGCATACGATACTATACATCAACATTTAACAAATCTCATACTTGAAATGAGTGTCCCGTTTAGCTATCTTTTTGTGGAGCTAAACCTGACCTGCATTAATTCCCTAACTACGTCACGATTTTCTACAAAAATTCACATCCGTGCACCAAATATCGCTGCATTTTCTCCGTAGACTTCACCTTTACATTTTCTTTTGAATGTCCAGCTCGGCGACAGTCACATTAACCGTAAAGGTTCACTCTGGTCGCTCGAAATGTCATCATCTGACGCAGAATTTTGTCTTCCACAAGCAGCCAATAATCTCAGGCGATTTCTTTTTGAACTTCTGTATGGAATTACAAACCTACAAACTTTTCCTCAGCGTTTAGAGATAATAATACATGCATAAAAGAGTTGTGTTTCAGCCATGCAGTATAATGACTTTCTCATTATAATTTGTAGTTTTTACTTGCTGATTATCTCGACTTGAGCGACTGCCTGCATCCACAAAATGCAAGAACTTACGAACAACATCATTACCGGGAACTCGAGGGTTTTCATCAACAAAGGTCACCACCGTCCCTCTCAAAGGGCTAGCTCCAGTTTTTTAATCCTTTTTAATTATTTCCGTAACCGTGAGCTCTGATTACGTTAATTTAAAACAGGCAAATAAAAAAAGCTCAAAGACCTTGTACGGTGCAGCTCTTTCTTCCTGCCTTGCAAATGATCATGCCTAATTTTAAGCAGCCCGTTGCAGACGCTGCTGATGATAGTGGTTTGTTAATCCTTGTTTCATCCTTCACCACCTGAAGTTCATCCAGACCACCCAACCATGATGTATTCCTTTAATTTTTTTTAATTTTCAACCATTTATCGTTCGTTGGCAACTTATTTTTTTCAGTTTTCTTCCGTTTTCGTTAAAATTTTGTGAAGATGTTCGTAAAGATGAGTGTGATGTGACTACACGTGGTCTAACTAGCCAAGACACATTTAAGGCACTGTTTTTATGGTAATATAATGGCTGATTTTGTGCTTCTCGTACTCAAGTAAAACCACGCATAAATTCTGAAAACATTTACTGAAAGGAAATATTATCTCACGTCTCCTGTTCTACCTGTACTTCAACCTTCCTCCTTTTTAATTTAAATTTTACAGAACGGAATTTAGTTTTAGACATGACTATCTTAATACGCCTGATGACATCAACTACTAGTAAAAAACCTCGTCTTTGTTTTTTTATTTGATGTTAGACAAGTCCATAGTCGAGTTGATCAGCTGTAATAAAGCTAAGCCTTAAAATATATGTAAATGAAAACACAGCACAGAAAATCCACTTCGTGTGCGCTATTTAAAGGAATCTACTTCCAAGTTAGGGCAAACAAGAAGTCGTTGCACAAGCCCTTGTATTTAACTGTTTTGTCCTTACGCTCTTCATGAATAATTCTCTATTTTTCTCCTTCATTCTCGCCCCCAGAACGTAACAATGTACTCAGATGTTACGCAACTCAACTGTCCTTGTTAGTACAAAATAAAACGAGGCTGTTCAATGTAAAATATTTATTGCATTGTGAGTTACAGAAGGGGAAAAATTGGGGATTCCGAAAATTGAGAGATCTTAGCCTTATCTTCCTTAGTATGACAATCTCGAATGATATTGCTTTATATGCTTCAACTCATTTCTCAGGATCCAAGTTAAGTCTTTGTTATTTCATCACCTCGAATTTAGCTTAAAAATCAATTCAACTTCCTTTGAACACGTAATGTAGAATGCAATATATTGGAGGAAAAATAGTATCCTGATATACAACTAACCTTGAAGTGTTTCAGCTGCCAGGAATATATAAAGCTATTGCGCGCAGAAATTTGTTCTCGAGGTTCAGTATCTGACATTTGCAGAGCACGAAACCAATTGCAGAACTGCAAGACTGCTTTGCTGGTGTCACAATTTTGACGCAGGTCGCTTCGGGCGTTCGAAATTCTCTCCTGCGCTGATATTGAAATCAAGCGAACGATTGTTGGAACTGGTGTCCCCTGCAGTAGTTGTCTGCGTACATGAACATTGATATTGATTGCTTGCAGATCTAACTTCTCTGGAAAGATCCAACACTTGGATAGCGTAGCGTAGGGTGTTGGTGCACTGTGTCCTCAGAATGACGACTTAAACATCAAATAATGCATTTCTTTTTTGAAAAGAACGGATAGTTATTTTAAATGAAATAAAATACATGTAAAAACAGTGACCAGAACGTTTATTTCAGGTTTCGGTCGCAGTTTATTTGCCAAATAACGTTGAATTCAGAAGTTCACGGTTTTTTTGGTGGTCATATCAAATCTCATTCACGGCTGGAACAGCTTCATGTTACGCACTGCAATATATGGTTGTGGTCCCAGCACACCGTGTGTGTCTCGTGTCACCAATTGGAAATCCTGAAAACAAACTTTTACTGATTTGGTGACAGGTTCTGTATGATTGGTGCTCTCATGTTTCGTGCAGTAGATTCCTTTGAAATGTTGAGTGTAGGAAGTATGATCAAGCCATTCAAACTGGACAGTTACAGCCATGGTTGCTCAATTCAGAAAATCAAAGCAACAGAACAGGGCCACAGAGAGAGAAACGCCACTAAATTCTCAGAAAACGGCCATGTCGACTTTTTTAGTCTCGATGGAATTTATAATTCTACTGTGAATTTTTACTGAAAATATGAAATGTTGAAGGTTGAATAACGAACAATATATTCAAAGTATATTAATGTATGAGAATAATGAATGAGCAGCAGCAAACAGAACCTACTATCCAATGGTGAACGAAAGTTTTAAAAATATTAGTTGTACAGTCAAGAAATTATGGAGATTTCTCAGTCACCAAAGGTCCTGGCAAAACATTCGCTCAGATAACACAAATTCTGGGGAAGAAATGAGGTTCTATTTGTCTGCTGGATAGAAAAACACTGTCCGTGGCAGATACGGAGTGAATTATAGAGCTTGGCTATCGCGCTGGAGGCTGAACTGAATTCCTTAAAACAGAGTTTCTGACTTGCATTTGTTATCTCCGATACTACCACAGTTTTGATGCAGGAGCTTGGGACACAATTCAAAAACATTTCATGAGGAACAAGCATTTTTTAACCAGCATTTAAATATGAGCGTCAGAGCACAGATGAAATCGCGTGTGTCAAGTTAATCATGAATTTTAAATGAACAAAATTATCGTCCCCCCTCAGAAAATACTTTATTTATTTAGAACAAGGGAACCATGTCTATTAACGCATGAACTTGTAATGCTTGTTTCATGAATATTTGTAATTAGAAAGCGCAGCTTAGTAGCGTTTAGTTGGGAGAGAAAAGGTGATTGTCGTCGATTAAAGTATATGCAATAAAACTATGCAAAAATTGTCATTGATCTGGCGTTGAAGTTAGGCTAGGATCCTATTTCCCTCAAACATCAGTTGCTAAGAACGTGTAAAGAGGATTTTAGTTTATAATACAAACTAGGGGACAACGTGAGAGAACTATCATTTCCATTACTCTGTTAATTCAATTGCATATGTGCATTTCGAATGGTGGTGCTTCTTCCGTAGGCTTGAAATTATTGCGCGGTTTTTCTGTCTGTTTCAGACACACTGTAGCTTTAACCCTTTCGATCCGACGAGCTACACCAGTAGCCACCACATTTTTTTCGTGTTATTAGTTTCCTACAGCGTTTGCAGCAAGTGTACGACGACCGGCATCTGCAGTAACCATTTTTCTATTATAAGAAAATGCAGTGGCTTCTGGTGTAGGTGGCATTTGCGGCAAAAATTTGTAGATGGCAAAAAATGCAATGGCTACTGGAGTAGCCAGTCGGATCGAAAGGGTTAAACGGAGGGTTTGAGGACTCTCAGGATTATACTCAGATCTGGCAAGGTTGAAGGTACTTTAATGAGCTATGTTGTACTTACACTATTGAAGTTACCTGAGCCATAATCCAAAACGATGCCAAACCGTCGAAAGATTGAGAAATTTTCTTCAGGCTGGAAGTACATGCACTGCTATACTGTAATTCTTCGAAGTCTTGTCACATTTCAAGCAAGTTTTCACTAGAGCAGAGATGAGGGGATCAATTGTCAACTTGAAGTCCGTAGTTAAAAAAATGAACTGAATGCTACTGAAGATACTATAGAAACTACTTCAAGCTGTTCAGTTAATTGTGGATCTGGTTCGTGATTAAGTTTAAAAAGTTGTATGATGAACCTTTAATATCCATTACATTGTGCTTTTAGGCAAGTAAATATTAATCATTTCCATGTGTATTATGAACAGTTGATACCATGGAAAATACGTCTGGTATATAAATTGAAACATTAAAGTGTTTATTTGAAGGAGCTCTAATTTAACATTATCTTGCCGTCTTTTCGAATGCTGTTCAAAAATATCGGTAATCACTCCCATGAACTTGACAGTTTTCAGCCATAAAGAAATCTCTAATCTAAAAGTTCACGCCCTGTAAAAATAATTAGTCGTTACTTAAATACTTGTTTCAAAGTCCGTAGACTTTTATACGCCAGGGGACGGCAGGAGGCAACTGCCGTATGTTGAGTTACTTAAATGTTTAGTGTAAAATCCGTAGAGTATTTTTTGTATGTTTTAAATTTTTTATATATATTGTCTACTATGAATCCAATATAACATATTCAGTCCCTCACTAGGAGAAGCTCGTTACCCCTACTCCTATTTCTATCGATTAAATTCTTAATAAACTTTTAAGAGGGGTTATTAGGTTTTAAACGAAGGGAGCTGGAAAGGACTATAAATGAACCATGTTATACCTAGATATTTCTAGACTCTATAGTATGGGATGTAGATAGTATAGTCTTATACTTTAAAGTCCTTTTTATGGGGAGGCAGTTGCCGGTTAATATCACCCGAGTAACCACAAACAATTCATCATATATACCGGTATCATATACACAGTAAAAGTCTTTTTAACTGGCACCCATGGGACTTTGCAGTTGCCAGTTAATGTCACCCATGTAACCACAAACAATTCATAAACACGATAGATATAAAAGGAAAACAATATCAATTGCTTAGAGCAGGTTAAAGAAGAAAAAAACATAATGATTAAATATACAAAGCTTCGCCAGCGAGTATCGGTTTAAAAGAATTCTACTGTAGTAGAATTTCTCAGTTACACTCGCTCAAAAGGATGCATACCTTCCAATCTTTCCATTGCAATTAAATCTCTTCAGTATTAATTATAGCTACTCACCTCCGAATCAGCAACATATGTAACAAGAATCAGTTTTTTTATGGTTAGGTATAGTTTTTCCTTTTCTAGCAGGCTGAGGTACCGTACAACCGACCTTCTACCCGAAAGTTGTCTACGCTCTATTTTTGACTTCATTTTTCAGTTTTTCATCTCAAAGGATGCCATTCTGATTAAACTAATACTTTATTCTGGCGAATACGATTATTTAAAGCAATATGTATATAATACCCAAGATTATCAAGGATCTTTAATCTTGGGGAAATCCCAGCGAAGTTAAGACACTATACAAACCTAGAGTTCAATTTGATCTCGAGATTTTTGGGTTACTTTGCTGCTCGTGTTGTGTTCTTGCTCCATCGAATTCTCGCCTTTTGAAATGATGAATTGTGCATGTACTCATTATGCCTATTTGTATGTTCAATAGAGCAATCGATATGAATTAAACTTTCTGTGATTCAAAAATTAATAGACGTTAACTGCATTAAAACTTAATGAATTAATGAACGAAAATTTTATTCAGATCAACCTAGCAAAGTTCTTTAGCACACTTACACACTTCCTCATCTCGAGCCAGTATGACCTCCCTAGAACATGACCCCCAGATGTATAACCCCCAAATGTATGACCTCCAGATGTATGACCCCCAGATGTATGACCCCCAGATGTATGACCCCAGATGTATGACCCCCAGATGTATGACCCCCAGATGTATGACCCCCAGATGTATGACCACTCAAAAGTGTGACTCCCCAGAAGCCCTAGCACCTTGCCCTCATTTCTGTTCCAGTTCCCCTCCTCCACGCAGGCCTGCTCTATAGGGTCGTCATTCCAAGCGCTGCCTTGCCAATTTATTCTGCCTCCGTTCCAGAACGCCGGCCATTTTTCATTTCTTAAGCACTCTTTCATGCTAAGCATTATGTGACGCCAGACGCTGAGCTGCCTAACTCTTGAATTACTCTTGCATACGGTACTCCAAGTTTCTATAAAGCCTCATTTTCCAGTACAGAAACACCAGAATTCACTAAGGTGGCGGGGATTTTTCGTTGCGAACGTTTCAGAATATAGAGTTCAACTTCCTTAGAAATCGAGGTCAATCCTCGTGCAAATTAAACCCTCGAGTTTGAGTTTAAAAGTCTCATAAATCTTTTCTGTCGCTGCTCCATCATTGTGCTGAGGCTTGTCAAATTTACGTTTCGCTCAGTAAGAACGTGTTCAAATTATCACTTGAATTGAAGTCCCCGCTGCACGCAGCGTTCACTAGAGCTGTCTTGAACTACCTGTTCCTGAGTCAGCAGTACAGGATATGATAATATGCTCTTCGTATTAATGAACGATTTTTCTTCGCTCGGAACGATTTTTCTTCGATTTTTCTTCGCGATTTTCCCCCCATTTTTTCTCTATTTTTTCTGCCCTTTTTTCAATCCTTTTCCCCTTTTTTCAACACTTTGTACTACACTTTTTTCAATACTTTTCACTACACTTTTTGCAACACCTTTTCATAATTTTTCCCTTTACTTTTTTCTCTTCTACCTTCACTCCATAAAAGTGCTTGTAAATCTCCCTCAAGATAACAAACTCTCCGTTCTTGTCGGTTTGTATTCGCATTTTTTCTAGGTGATGTATGCAAACCTAATTTAAATACGAAACGAGCAACTTGCTACTCTTATTTACTGTAATGTAGAACAGGAAATTTAAAATCTTGATTGCAAAATGTAATGACATAGACTTTCATTTTTCGAGGCATGTTGTTCAAGTTTAAACTAAAACTTTGTTACATTGATTTAGTTTTATAATTCATTCAATAACGATTACTGCTCACACAATCTCAATCAAACATATTTTAAAAACTTTCTTTAACTATTTCTTTTATCATTCCCTGATACAAAAAGTGAGATTTTTCTTTTAATGTGAGACAATAGCCTTTGAAATTAAACAGATATCAGTTTTTTTAAGTCGCTTTTTCTAAGCAATAGGGTATTTGCCCAAAAATGGAATTAAAAAGACTATATATCGAAATTCTTAGCAGTTAGAAACACTGACATCGCTAAGAAATGTATCATAATACTACTGAAGTGATCATGCCATTTGTAAACGCTTATTCCTTCTACGTACGTCTGTATTAATTGCCAGAGAATTATCATCATCATAATCATGATCGCTGCATAAGAGACTTATGAGAAGTAGTCCTGAAGAAAATCCACTCCACCCTTCAAGAAAATTTTTGCTTCCGGCATTGCTATACGAGAGCAAGCACCTCCACTGACAGAACACATGCCCTCTAACCCAAGCTGCCAGATGCAATGATCTTACGGCCTTTGATAAAAGAGATGGAGACCAAGAAGGTCCTCGGCATCTCTCGTAGGAATATCATTAATGGCTGACGCCTGAGTTGTCAGTCTCATTTGCTGCAAGTGCACGGAAGTGTGCCTTGATGTTTCCTGGTATGAAGTGCACGGAAGTGTCTTGATGTTTCCTGGTATGAAGTGCACGGAAGTGTGTCTTGATGTTTCCTGGTATGAAGTGCACGGAAGTGTGTCTTGATGTTTCCTGGTATGAAGTACGTGGAGATATCTCTTCAAACCCACTGGCATGAAGTGCATGGCAAAACCGCTTGATGTTTAATGATATAAAGGGCATGATAGGAGAAAGAAAAACTTTTGTACGATGAAAACTCGTGCAATAAACGATTTTCGTGATCCATTTAAAGAAATAATCTATTTTTACTGGTCACATACTCGTAGAGCACCATGTTTTACTGCTCAGTTCTCAGGCTCTCATCTCATAACATTATTAAACGATCAACATAAGCCGCAAACTTCGTCGGGCTACTAAATAATTACCGGATGCACCGCATCGTCTTCCGTAATTCTGAAGCAACACAATAAGCGAGGCAGCTCTGCAGGCAAGCCCTGTTTTCTTCAAAGCAAAAGTGGCGGCCATCACGTCTGAGTTTGACAAGCTTGGGCTTCGGTGACTTCAACAAGAGTTCAGGACGAGCAACAAGCGTTCATGACGCCATGCAGATGAGCTGTATTTAATCTTCCTTAATTTGAATGCTGCTTGTAACGATGCAATGAAGTCTTTCGTTTTAACATGGCTGGCTTACAAACTCATGGAATTAATTCATCTGGGCATTGTCGGCTGATTTGATGTGTTGTATTTTGAGTTTGTTTCTTCACTAGTCCCTGTCCAAACAAAGGTGTGCTGAAAATGAAAGTCTTTCAGTTTATTTTGGGGACTTCGCACTCTTCAGAGGGTCTGTAGGTTTCCTCGACTCCCACGAGGAAGTGTACTGATAGTGTCTATTCTCGTCAGTTTTTTAAAGGAAATGGAGCTCTTTAATGATATATCTCTATTTTGATGGAATAGACAATGCTTGTTACACGAGTCCGTTCTTCTTTTCACTTCTCCGTTTCTTTCATGAGAAAAACCGACATACCGTGTTTACGACTATTCTATGTTTTGTTTCGATTTCTTTATTTTTCCATCGTGCTTTTTTATCTACGAATGAACAGTTGAAAGTTATTCTATACTGCAATAAAATTTAAAAAAATATAAACCACGCCAAGAATATAATTAATTCACAATCAGTCAATTTTGAAAAAAAATCGAATCAAAATCTATAATTTAACGTTTTCAGCAGTCATTAATTTTAGGGAACGAGCTTTCAGTATTAAGGCAAAATAAACTTTAAAAAGATCATTTTTACGTGCATTAAATGTGTGCTTACGTGTGCTTGTTTTCAGGAGGCGTGTAGTTTAGTAAATGTGAGATGAATGCTCGCAAAACTTTTAATAAGCGAGTTGATATCTCTAGGCTAGAAAGTAAATTCTATCTAAAATGAATTTGAGATGGAACAAAATCGAACACACGTTTCAGTCAATCCAATATTTTTCTACGAGTTGAATTAGATTTTCCTTATTCAGAACGTGTTAACAGCTACAGTAAAAAATACGATGTGTCAAACTCTCTTACTTCAGAATTTTGTCTAATTTTTAAAGATAACACTCTGCTCTAAAATTGATTTTGCTGCGTAAAGTCTTTGGATGAGGAGTTGCTTTGACTCGTTGTTCATTGGGCACAATCTGAGTCACGGACACTGCAATGTAAGATATTCCCTCCTTTTATTACGTTACTCTGTGTTAGCGCTGTACTTTAAGTCAGCTAAAATCTACAGGGTGTCCCAAAACATGTACTAACTCATCGACTGCCCATTACTCAAACATTTTCTTTTGATTTAGGTGTTTATTGTCATGGATACAAATTCATTGCATTAACTTCAATGAAATGACGTCACATTTATAAATATTGTCTCAAAGGAAAACTTTGATATTCTCGTTTTAGTCTAGTCTTCCCTTAGTATAGAGCAGTCAAAAAGCCGTTACATATTTTTAGGACGCCCTGTAGTAAGATTCACTGACGCCTAGGACGCTGCAGCCGCTGTAGCTGCGCAGGGTGCGGAGGTGTCTCTCTGGTATCCAGATTACGCGCCGGGCTGTCGCAGTAACTCGTTAAGTTCAAGAAGTTGAAGCGCTGCTCGCCACGTCTCAAGACAAACAGTTTCCCTAGTTTCGTACATGAAATCAATTCTGTTGAAACCAAGGAATTTCCACGTATAAAACTAGTCCTGGATATCGATATCTCTTGTTGGTTGGGCTAATATAATTTCGAAGCACCGGCTACCTAGAGAATTGCGGTAAAAATTTATTCGTTTTTTCTTACGACTGAGTGGTATTCCACAGGGTGATGACAAAAAATGCTTCAGTTTTGAATGTCTATGACTCACTAACTATTGCAAGTGGAAGGATGAAACAAAATTATCGGAAAAAGAAGATCCCAAAGTTTTATTTAACTACATTCTACATTCAAAATGTCCACCTTCATAGTGAATACATTTATTAACACAAAGAATAAAATTTGCAACAACAGCATTCAAGGTACAGGGTGTCCCAAAAAATGTATACATTTTGAAAAGGCTGTAGTTTAAATACTTCTTGTATTCATAAGGTGTACATAAGGTGGGTAACAACGTATTCTGGAAACAAAATAAAACTATAGATTATGCTCTTTTGAATGAGACCTGTCTCAGCCTTTTCGTACGAGTAGTATTCAAACTACAGCCTTTTAAAAATGTATATATTTTTTTTGGGACACCCTGTAGTAACATCTATGGAGACAATAATTTGTCTCACAGCTCTTTTAATTGTGCTATATGAGAAGGTTTGACTCTACAAACTTTTGTTTTAGCTAGGTCACACCATAAAAAATTTAAATGAGATATGATGGGGGATCTAGTTGGATCTAGAGGGGAAAATTAGAACTATACAAGATTAATTTATTTCAGAATCGATTTCGGAGCCACGCCATTGAGTCTTGAGAGGTGTGTGCTTTCGCTCCATGTTGTTGGAAACATTCATTTGGAGAATAGTTATTTTCCAGCCTAACATTGAGCATTTCAAGATACGTTTCACTTGAAATATTTAAGACCATTTCCTTTTCAGAATATCAGGATATGTCAACCGTGTACTGGAACTTATTCCAGCGTCCATAAATAGTGTGTACACCTAGTCTACAGTAATAGTGTGTACACCTAGTCTACAGTAATCTTTTCTAGAGTGTTATGAGTTCTCGCTGTGGTCAATTGGTTTCTCATGCGACCATTTTTGAATTTTTTGTTTGATAATCATGCCTTCAAGGCAGATATGGTATTCATCACTAAACATGTTTTCAGTATTCAGCTGAGCAACAGAAAACAGTTTATAATTGTTGAACAAAACCACAACCTTCGCATTTTATCCGCAAGATAAAGCTCTTGAAAGCACCTTAATTGATTTGGAAATAACTTTGAATCTTTCTTAAAAACTATTCCTTACTAATTCCCTCTTTGTCATAGCATCCCTCTTCTTATCTCATTTGTGGCATCATTTTCAATCTATTCTCTCGCAAAGTTAATGTTTTCAAGAGTTCTTGCTCTTTTTCTGCGACCGGAATGACCTTTGTTCATGTTGCTGGTGGATCCATCTTACTTCCATTCATGAAGAGTTTTTCCTTCATTAACAGTCAGTCCGCGAGAATTTTGTACGGCTTGTTTCACTGTGATGACTGATCCATATTTTATCATTCCTTCCACAATTAATTTATGCTGAATTATTGATAGCTACCCCATGACGAAGGGTTCGTGGCAAAAAAATTATCATAAGGAAACTGAACATGGGACGATAGGCTACATATATTGGATATTAAATAGAACTTCAGAATATTCTTTTTTCGATGTCTTGTTTCATTCTTCTACTTACAATAGTTAGTGAGGTGTAGCCATTCAAAAACCGAAATCATTTATGTAGTCTTCGTCTACCAAATATTCGCACCAAAGTTACGGAAAAGTTTTTATGTATTCTGAATTAGCGAAACAAGTCAAACTTATTGACTGGTGAGACTTTATTGTGAAATAGTGTCTTGTCAATTATGGGGGTAGTTTATGTCACATTCCATTGTTATTTTTAAAATCCACCATAAAGTGTGACTTTAACTATTTACGACACTCAGTGAAAACTATTCCAGGTGGACTATTCTAATCAAGAGCTTTTATTGTTACCAAGCCACTTTTTGGCAGCAATGTCCAAGTTTTCTACAAAGTATATTTCAAAGCATTGGTTCCCGTTTAGCTCTTACAGACTTCTCAAGTCCAGAGGAACCTAAGTCCATTAAACTCGCTGCCAGTCTTCGGGCGGCAAAACAAAACTCAGCATCCAACTCAGTTGAGCCCAGTCGTTTTATAATCCCGAGTTTTTTCTAAACTGGAAGTCGTATTTTTGTATCGAGGAAGTCATGGCAAAAAGAAACGAATTTTATTGAGACTCTCACAAGGACGTGAAAGAGAGCGGCGGTGCTTCTAACGATGGTTGTCCATCGTCAGTAGAAGCTCTGCCATGCGACGGTTGTGCACAAGCAAAGATGCGTTACTGATTTTAATGTTTAAATTTGTACCTTGTTGCTTGTGTTAGCTCTCTGTTACACAACCAAGTGAAAAATTATCATCGAAATATTTTCCCTTTGTGGAGTTAGTACCTCTATTTAACTGCAATTTAATTGCTGTAATTTGCAACTCAATTAGGCATCAGAGAGAGAGAGCTTTGATCTCTTAGCTGTTCGCTAAATTTTAAAACATTGCGATGTGAGAGAAATTTTAAAAGAAATCGTAGGTTAAATTAAGTGCATAAAATAAAGGCATGTATTCCGTTAGTTACTCCAAGTCTCGAACAAGAATTAAAACGAAATTGAAGCAATCAGTTTCAAAGGAAAAGAAAGTGCAAGATTCATGGAGCTCTTCAAGAACCTTTTATTGCTACAAAAAGATTTCCTTTGTAATGCATTCACTACAGGGTGTCACAAACAACATGTACTTATTGCTTGATTGTCCAATAATAGGGGAGATTATCATTAACCCTTTAGCGACCAATTTGTTTTTCTAGTTTCTACGTCTAAGCTCACGAAGACCGTCTGTACACTGATGCAATGAAGCACGCTGAGAGCCAGGCAGCCAAAAGAACGACGCTGTAACATGCCGCCGCGTTCAAACCTAGTAGCAACCTCATAGTGCTCACTGTTTAATTATTAGAACAATTCTCCCAAAGACCGTAAAAGAGGACCGTATGGTCCTTTTAGTCGCTAAAGGGTTAACAAAAACAATGTCACCACTAGCCGTAAGATGTTAGCTTTATGATTTGAAACCCCGATTCCTTGTACTTTGAATTTATAATGTACTCTGTGATACATCGGAATAAAGTTGATTTATTTTATTTTATTTAGACTTGTCTATTTTTCATGCACCACTCTCAAACACAGACCCTGCTGTCGTTGTTTGATATCGTACTTACTGAATCATTTCTTCCATATAAATTCAATGACAAAATCAAAATCCTACAGTTACTGCTGACCTTCTGAAATCAAAACTCCTGTCTAGTTGTTTTAAAACTCATGCTTCAGTTGCATAAATGTTATTTGTGCAGTCAAACTGAGATGTGTCTTACATCAAAGTGCACCGAGTTAAATGCAATGCTATTTTGAATATTTCTGATACCTGTTCACAAGATGAACTCGTCATGGACTGACGCTCATTAGAACTCATCAAAGTTCATTTTGAGAATAAAATCAGCACGTTAACTCCTCCTCGACCTTCTTTTCTGAAGATCAAAACGTTAAGATTACGTGCTCTGTAGAGCATCTGGAAGCTCTCTGCTTACATCTTCCGGGCAGTCTTCTCTCACAACCAAAATCCTTCTAGCAATCTATGGCCTCATTGAGCCGGCCTTCCGTATGACTGCAGCTGCTAGCCTTCCGTGTGACTGCAGCTGCTTGCCTTTCCTGTGACTACAGCTGCTTGCCTTCCCTGTGACTGCAGCTGCTTGCCTTCCCTGTGACTGCAGCTACTTGCCTTCCCTGTGACTGCAGCTGCTTGCCTTCCGTGTGACTGCAGCTGCTTGCCTTCCGTGTGACTGCAGCTGCTTGCCTTCCGTGTGACTGCAGCTGCCACCCACCGTGTAGAAGAACTTGGTGCCGGTGCTAACTAACTGATCAAGCGTGAGCTCCAGAAATTCCTTGAGCCACCAATACACCTTAAAGTCTAGGGAGCATCCCAACACCGGGGGCGGCATCTCATGCGCTGCTAAAATGAACGAAAAGATGACCTCGATTTATCGTCGTGCAACGGAAGGACAAATCTGCTTAGACTGCAGTTTGGGGCTCCTAAGGTTATGCATGTGTAGGAGACCGTGAGATGAATCAAGCGATCTCAAGCACGAATAGAATAGAATGAGGCTATAGGAACGAACCTTCTGGCCCATTCTTGGGTCGGATAATCACTTCGATAATTATTCGGTTACCCAATGGGTCCCATGCCGTAATTTTAGCCGCGTCAACCATGGCGGCAGCGGGATTCGAACCCGGGTCTTCCCGCTCGCAAGCGGATTCGCTCACCAGTCAACCAAGCTGGCGAGTATGTAGATGTCCTGTGTAAACTACTCAGAATTACTCATATAGGCTAACTGTTATGTTCGGGCTTATAAGGCATGCACTAAAACGCGTATTTAAAAAACGTTAATGTTAACCACATTTTAGGAATTCGCACGTTCATCAGTGAAACAATGTTCTTTAGGAAAGTATCAGTTTAAGAAGATGCAGTAAAAAAGTAGGGTAAAGTTCAGTCGTGTGTGTGTGTTTATTTTAAGGGTGAAACTTTATGTATTCACCTCACTCTCCCATAGCGATCCTCATCTCTCTTAACGTAAGCAATAAACGCATGCAAATCTGAATTTCAATTATCTGAGCTTTGATTCCCACTCTACTAGACTGATTCGGCATACAATAATTACTACATTGAGCATAATAATTTTCAATCACTTCATTATAATCTGCTTTATCGCGCCTAATTTTGAAAAAAAAATCCACAAAGAACGGTGGGGAAGACCTTCGCAAACTTTGCAACGACTTCAAGACTGCACAACCCTTACAGTCGCTCTGGCCGGACTGATGGACGGCTAGATAGAGTGGCATCCACCTCTTAATTTGTCCCAGACACAAAATAATGTGACAGATAAATCGCCCACACGGACGTTGATGCTCCAGCATCTATCTTGTCTCCAGTGATGTAATGTCTACATTCTACCTAAATAGCGAGCAAATTGCATGAGTACGAGCATATGCACATCCACACTGTATGTAGCAGACCACACATGTTGAAATACATTCATGTACATATATAGCAGACCGTATACGTATGTATGAGCGAATAGACGTACGAGTTATGTAGGAGACCCCACATATCTAAACATTTGCACGTACAAGTTTAGCGGACCACATATGTACGATCGTATGTTCATGTAACTGACCACATATGATCACGTACACTAAGTGTGCAGCCATAGTTAGCTGAGCATCGATTCCAAGGTCTGCAGCAGATGAAGTGTTTGTTGGTTCCTGCTTCAAGCACTCGCTCATGCTCGAGTACCTGGTCCTGACTGCTATACATGTTCTGATGTCCTCAGTTACTAGTCATCTTATACAGTGGTGCCTCGACATACGAATGTCCTAACTTACGAATTATTCTACGTATAAATAGTCATTTGGTTCAGATTTTCACTCAACACACGAACGTTTTTTGGTTCAGATTTCCAGGGATGGAAATATGAACCAAATGACCACTCGTATGTTAAATAATTCGTAAGTTAGGATATTCGTATGTCGAGGTACCACTGTACTTACTAATGAATATTTTCCTTCGTGCATTTAAACTCGCCCGCTCAAATAAATTTTGCGCCAGGCCTTCGCCAATTAAAAGGTTGTCTCGTCAAGTTGTTGTCTCCTCTATTGTACCGTTATAACAAGCTTTGTTCGCTCGAGCAACGAGCTTCAAACGACCAAGGTCTGTGGGTAATCGACTTCTGCATGAGAGCTTTTCCGCTCCGTGAAGAGCAAATCTGCGGAAAGCTTTTTGCCATCAATTGTTGGTAGTGGGGCTTAGTTTCCCAGTCGAGTTTTGTGCCACCTGTTGGCATCGCTGGACAACAGAAAGTGATCACGGTTCTCTTTCATTGAAGTCTGAAAGCGTACGCAGATCTCAGCTAGAAATGGCAAAAAACTTTAATTGTTTAATTCGTCGTCGGAGCTAAGAAAAATGATAAATTTTGTAGCATTGTTGGGGCTTATTGATGTGTCATTAAGCAAATAGTAAGGCTGTCGATAGCGAGTTTAATTTTACTTAACAAATGAATAAAGTTTTGGTATGAAATATGTGCAATTCGGCATGCCGCTTGCATTGATTAACAATCCACGTTGACTCGAAAAAAAGACGTCAGCGACGCTCTTTGATGAAATGAAACGAAGGACATCCTTTAAAATCTATGGAAAAATTTGGCCCACCTTTCAGGCTCTTCGATGATGTCGGATTTGAAACAAACGCCCTATTTATGAACCCTGATATTTATGGTGCGAAAAGTGAAGGTTGACTTTAATGTACGTCAGGAAGATTAACAAGACGACAGTAATTCTAGCTACTATTCCTCACTAATACTGGTTATTCCTTACTATTACGGATCATTCCTCACTATTACGGATCATTCCTCACTATTACGAATCATTCCTCACTATTACTGGTTATTTCTCACTATCACGGATTATTCCTCACTATGACCGATGGTTTCACAGGGATTTTATAAAATTTTCTTTTGTTCACTTTAGTATTTTTAGCTAAGATTCTGATTCAATTTCCTAAATCAAAATTTGTTTTTCGAACTGACACAAAATCGTCAACATTTTTAGGTATATTTCTTTAATACTCGTACTTCTTTTCGTTTTCCAAGCATTCAAAGATACTGCCAATGTAAATTTCGCAAACACAACCACTACTGGCACTGACGTTTTCACCCTCCGCTACTTATTCTTCAAAGTCATCGTTCTTCCTCGAGACAACAAGGTGACCTCCGTACGAACATCTCGCTGTTGCGTTGTCCTGTAAACCTCAGCATTGCGTGAGGCATCCGGAGGACAGTCATGTGTAAGCCAATCCAAAAACACTTGTCTGCTGCGACACAGAGACTCTCATGTGATAATGTCACAGTCTTCATAGGCCGTAAATATCACCCAATACCTAGGAATTTCTCATCCATTTTTACCATAGCCTCAGCTCCTTCCGTTGATTTCCTGATAATGATGTGTATTTATCTCACAAGAAGGAAATGTTAACTGTTTTCACAGCAAATGCTACAGACTTGGCTAGCATTTGCGTCTCGTGAGCATTAATTCAAACACTTTGCACATTGTTCGCCACCTTAAATGTTATATCCAGTCCCATTAGTGCGCTAACTTTTTCTCTCTCTGAAAGCCTGATTTTTTTCCGAAACTGCAATGCACCTCTTCAAGCCAAACCCTCCCTTCCCCACTCCCCGTGCTCCGTTTCCGCCCTGGTTTCAAAATACTCGAAAGGCATTCAAAATTTGCAAATTGTATCCTGGATACAAACAGCTCATATTGCGCTGCCGCTTTTGCCATTTATTCATGCCTTCAATCAAGGCCATCGTCGACATCGCCATAATGGCGTCAGGTTTTTCAGAGCAAATGCTTTTGAAATATTACGGGCCTCAAGCTTCAAAGGAGGCTGAACGTGTGCAGAGTTTGTGTAGGAACCAAACACAAATGAAAGGAACACACCAAGCGTTAAGTCTTGGAGACTATATTTGCGTATTTCCATCGATTAACTTGTGGCATTAATGTTCAAAATACCGTCCGTTTAAAACACCCTGAAGCTGATCAGTGATACACGATACGAGTGCTTTATCCTGTCAGACGTGTGGGTTCATCGCTGCTCCTCAATTGGGTCATACTTAAGCGGATCACGTCTATTTAAATACTGAGAGCTGTCGAATAACGCAAGATAAACCACTGAAAATTGAAGCTCTGTAGAATAAAAGTGATGTGTTTTTACAGGTCTGTCATTAAATGCAATTATTCGAAGGACGTAAGTGAAATTAAAAGATATTTTTACACAACTATTTTGAAATTCTATGCCTTGAATCCAAGGAACGAGAATTCCTTCCTACTACTTTATTATTTCATGTACGTTTGCCTTAAGTTGATTACCACGACGTACGTTTTGTAGATGCAAAATTTCGTCAGTTTTTCATCGTAACGACATAGCAGTAAACTCAAACACTTCAAGCATCGCCTTAATGCAATTTTTATTAACAACTTTGAACGCTTTCATTGCTGGACGTTCGCTCCAGTATAGGCCTTCGCTGACCTTCGCTTATATATATAATTCACGCCGGCGTGCGACAAATAGGTAATCAATATTCCTTATGAGGTTAATGTTGTTCCATGCACTAAAGCTGGCTATACAGGGTCAGGCCGTCTCTGTGCACTATGCACCGTGGGATGTGCACTGTATGCTGTGCACTGTGATGTGCATCTTGCGTAAGCTGTGTTATAACATACACAGCGGCTGAGCGTTCTGCTTTGAACATTAATGTTTTGGAGCGTGCAAATATGTCTTCTGTATTACTTTCACACCTCCTACACAGCTTCCACACCTCCTGCACAGCTTCCCCACCTCCTGCACAGCTTCCACACCTCCTGCACAGCTTCCACACCTTATGCACAGCTTCCACACCTCCTGCACAGCTTCCACACCTCCTACACAGCTTCCACACCACCTGCACAGCTTCCGCACCTCCTGCACAGCTTCCACACCTCCTGCACAGCTCGCATGCCTGTTGCTTGGCTCTCAAAACACCCAGCAAGACAGCAGTTTGCTGCCTCTATGGTGGCGCTGTACAACTGCTGCAGCCAACATTTGTCCTCACGAATAAGAGCAGCACGGAGCGTTATAGCTAGAGAGATGAATGAGCTATTGTGACGTGCATGTAACACGCACTCCTTCTCTGCACACAATCAGGTTATCGTTCAGCCCAGCGCGTCTGAGAAACACGACATAGGAGGTCCTATCATTGGAGAAACACACTGAGGTGCTGGGAGGAACACAATCCATCTGAAGAACAATAATACCTGGCGCTTGTAATTACAGGGTACGGCAACATGACTTACTTTTTTGGAAGGAACTTCTTTTAAAAAAGGGGTTATGTTGCTCATTACGGGATGGTATCTTTTTTCCTCATAATTATTACACTTTAATTGAACTCTTTTCATGACGACCATCACCTGGACTTGCTATTCTCTTATGAAAGTGAAGAAATGCGTATGTGAAAATGCTTGTCCCATCTTACTCATATTTTATTTCCTCAGTGTATCTCAGCCACACCTCTTATTCATATCCCTGCTGGGCACAGTTAGAACTAGAATTTCTCATATGATTTAAGGAAATAGATTTTTGTTGAAAAACTCTTTCAGATCGAGGACAAATTCTCAGTTTTTTTCAGTGATACCCATATACCCTACACCACAATTAACCTATGTGTGGTGTTCGGGTCTGTGGGACACTTTTTCATTTATACTGCTAACATTTTTACTGCTTATACTGCTTGTAATTAGGATGAAGTCAGCATCTGCTGTTTATTTTGTCATTTAAGTGTTTGATTGTGAGTTATTAAAAGCCATAAAATGCAAAAGGTCCACCAGACCAACAAACACTGGTTTAGTAACAATATGAACACCACACAAGGGTTGAAGACCAGTCGTTCTGTGAACATCCTTGCATTCGTGATGTGCTTCATTCCGTCCAGATCTCAACCTCCATTGAGCGACGGAAGCTCGCAATGCGCAAATTTTCCAGCATACAAAAGATTTCTTTTGAAAGATCACTTTTATTCAAGACCATACTTACTTGTACGAATTTTATCTTCCATTGAAGACGAAGATTGCGGCTTGAAGGAGCCACTATTTGGAAACTTCATTTATACGAGAATTGGACGAAATTATAATGCTGACTTCAAAATTGTGACTTTTTCTAAGTATTTCGAAACTCTGAAATTGTGGACCTTTAAGATAGAAATTGTCTACCATAATATTTATTATAAAGACCATTACTTTGCTATTAAACAGTTCACATTTACCGGTTTCGTGTTCCAACAGAGCTGCTGACATGTCTATGCAATGTATTCCTATTTGTACGCTAGGAGTCTTTATTTGTTTTTAACGTAGGATCTACGCCTCCTCAATGGTAAGTTTCAAGAAGAGATAAAGCCCCAGCAGATTATTACTACACCGCAAAACGTTCGTCTCCCACGCTGGGCTCCTGAAATCTATAACCGGCATTACGCGAGAAGAAAAGCAATTTTGAAAGACAATTCCAGAGAAAAATCTATCGAACCGCGTATTATGACAAACTTTTGAAAGGCAAGAGGATATTCGTGTGAGCTGAACTGCTGAGCGGAAATTCAATATCTGAGCAAACTCTGCATCCTCGTAACAGGCCTTAAAAGTTTAGCCACCTCCACCATGGAGGGAAAATCCCCAGACACCACTAAGAAACTGGCACATTTTTTATATTAGGGAAGCATTTTAAAATCCAATATTGCATATTTCATGTATCAACATTGTTGGAAAAAAAACGTTTTGTTGTTGTTTTGCAAGGAGGAAAAAAGCTCGTCTCTCACTTCTCGGAAACTGGTGAGTGATTGCGACATGAAACAGTTCTGTGCTGGATTATAACTTTGTGTGATGACGCATGAATTGTTTTTGTGGTTGATTACAAATATGTGTGATACTTGATTAATTTTTTCGTGTAGTCTAAAGGCTTGCAAAATGTATTCCGAATTAAACCGCAAATTACAGTTGACTTTTAAGTCTCTATTGGCCCTAGTAAAATTGCAGTCAAACGAATTATTCGCTCTATTTACTTGCTTCTTAGGGGGAGCGAGGAGAGATAGAGCAGAAGGTGAATGTCCTTTGACAGATAAAGACCTAGCGACTGCTGCTGGTATGAAGGATTTTATAATTTACAGGATGCAGAGTTGATTGCGCCTTTGTTGTTAGAGTTTCTAAGAATAATACGCATTCCACAGATGCAATCCTAGCTACCAGCTGCAGCTGCACTGGCTCTCACAACCTGCTGCAGACTTTCTTTTTAAAGTTACGTCGCCTTTATTCTTATTTTAGGCTTCCATTTTGGGGGAGGCAGCCGACTTGTGATGTCGCTTCAGTGCTACTAGAGCAACATCTCTTCACTTTTTGTATTCTTCTCTCTCCAGTGTTTAAATGTCAAGTGATCTATATAAATATAACTCGGCTCTTCTTGTGTTTTTCTCTCTAGTGTTTAGATGTCAAGTGATCTATATAAATATAACTCTTCTCTTTTTGTATTCTTTTTTCCCTAGTGTTTAGATGTCATGTGATCTATAAAACTATAACTCTTCTTTTCTTGTATTCTTTTCTCTCTATCGTTTAGGTGTTAAGTGATCTGTATTTTGATCAAAGTGCTGCTTTCATGTTAGATGCGCTCCTCACCATTTTAAGCATTATAATAATAATAATAAAACCTCTATCGCATCCATCATGAATCTTCATTGAATGTATTCATCACGCTGCTTTGGAAAGCTTATAGCTCGTCTCCAGAATCCTGTTCCGAGAACCAAAATTATTTGACGCTCGTATTTGATATTCGTCTTATTTCTCACCATCCGTAGGCTATCATCCTACACCAGCCTCCACCCTTCATATTAAAAATTAAAGTTCAATACATGCTGCGAGTGAGACAAATATTAGGAAAATCGAATTGTCTGTTTGAAGTCGCATGAAGCAACAACAGATTTCTACTTTTACAGTCGAGCTAAGTGATCGCTCCAAGCGAGAGCAACTAAAGAACACAATACTCCCCAAACGCAGCGTGTAACACCAACGAAAATAGAGAAGCTGTTCTATATGTACCACAACTCGTACCCTTGTTGTACAGTGAATTTTAGTTCCCACATTACACGAGACTGGTTTCGTGTGCATAATCTCTAATTCAAGCTGTGGTTCTGAGGTACGCTAACTATGATAAACATTATTCATGTCGGCCTCCAGAAGCTCCAGTGAAAGGTTATGGTTTGAGGAAAGTAGCAAAGGAGTTGAATCACTTATTGAAAATTTGTAGCTCAAAACTTTCCAATGGTCCCGCAAGAGTAGAACTGGTCACACTTGGTCGTGTTTCATTCAAGGGGAAATTATAGCGCCACTGCTCTGTGTGATACAATGACCTATGTTAACCTCCACTACCTGCTCCATTGTGGTCTCAACTAGGCCATCATCCTCTTCCATCTCCTCCACATCCTCCTCCTCCCCCCTCTTCCTACTCCTCCTTTTCCTTCAATTCCTTCTCTTCCTTCCCTTCCTCCGCCTTTTCATCCTCCTTTTCATCCTGCTTCTCATTCTCCGCCTCATTCTGCTTCTCATCCTCCGTCTCATCCTGCTTCTCGTCCTGCTTCTCATCCTGCTTCTCATCCTGCTTCTCATCCTGCTTCTCATCCTGCTTCTTATCCTCTGTCTCATCTTGCTTTTTGTACTGCTTCTCATCCTCCGTCTCATCCTGCTTCTCATCCTCTGTCTCATCCTGCTTTTTGTCCTGCTTCTCATCCTCCGTTTCATCCTGCTTCTCATTCTGCTTCTCATCCTGCTTCTCATCCTGCTTTTCGTCTTGCTCATCATCCTGCTTCTCGCCTTGCTCGTCATCCTGCTTCTAATCCTGCCACGTTTAATGTGAATGAAGTAGAGCATGGCAGGCTCCAAAAACACGAGTGCACTGGTAGAATAGAGGAGACATCGTGCATTACACCAAGAGCCACTGCACTAAGACACTCATTTAATATTCAGCTGTGGCTTGCAGTAATTGCCATCTAAGTTCCTCGTCTCCTGTAGTCCACTGAAATTATTTTTGTAAGATACCGGACACTATCAAGTAAGATTGAAACAATAGTTTGAAACATTGAGCGAAGAGAATTTTAAGTTTTCTTAAAATTTCTGTCGTTTTCATGGACTCATCTATCATTTTGTTTGTTGTAATTTAGTGTAACAAATCTGTTTCTTCTCTTTTACCGGTAAATGTAATGATGTACGTATTAAGCATCTTTCCATATGCAGATATTTTCTATTCATTAGGAATTGCAATTTACCTTTTCTTAGCAGTAGTAAGATAGCATACGAAAATTTCACAATTATTTTCAGTTTCCCGCACACGCCCTAGATTTTCAACGGATCATCTCAGTATGCTTGGAATAATCTAAAAGTATTCTGTGCTTGCGTTACTGAACACGATATTTCTGAATTATCAAGTAAATTTGAGATTTTACTGAAATACAGCTGCAATTGAAGGAATAACGAGGTCAGCTGTGAAGAAAAACCTAACAAAATCAGACGTTGTGTGTCAGCCAACGTTCCTGACTTCAGCTCCATTATTGGAGTGCATGCTTGCTGTCTTGAATTGCATGCATTGTCCATTCGAGCTTAACTATTTTTTGTCTAGTTACGTGTACAAATTGAGGTGCAAGCCATGCCACTTATTGAGGATGGAGACTTAACTCGTAACGAAGACGTAAGGACGGTTACATGTTATGTGTTCTACTTGTACTGTACATATTTCCCACTCTTTCGTTCACGACCATCAAGCAAACACTAGGAAGTTAACATGTTATTCATAAGCAAAAATTGGAGAGAGTCTTAAATTAGAGAAACGCTGTGCAGCTCAAAAACTTAGCAAAGGTGATAATACAATAAAAAATCCATCGGAATTAACAATCGGGATCATCCATCCGGACCAACTTCTCTTCAGAGCAGAACCACTAGGCTTAATAAGGCGATGCAGCAACATGATGGTATTAGTTGTGCAGCAGACAGCACAGCACAAACAGTAACATTTCTGCCTTCTGGCGGACGGTCAGGATGTCCGCACTCACCACGGAGCTACCTACGAATTTCTACCCACAGAACCAACAGAACCACTTTTATCGAAGTTCGGCCGCCATCGAACCAAACTCTAGACTTAAGTCTACAGAAACCATAACGCTTGTCTCCACCGGCTGATCACTATCCACGGAATTATAACCGAAGGAAGTTCCCGTCCACACAGGCTACACACAAGTACTTAAATACTGAAGTTGTCAAATACTTAAGCTCTCAAACCTTCAAGCACTCCAGTACTCACGTAGAGACTTCGGCAGGAGTGACGAGAATTGTTGAATCAACTCTATATATTAAACATAAATATATTTTCTAACCTTGCCTGCGTTGGCCGCCTCTTCCTGATGGGTATATAATAGTATAACGCATTTTCTTACAACACAATAAGTTATTGTGTGCTACCTGAGATCATTACTTTATCTTATGCCACTTGGTCGATGCCATACAACATTGTAACTTTTAATTTTTTGAGGTCTGTTTCTCATACAGCTATTTAACGAATCTCTGTGGTTAGTAAAAGTCCTCTTAGATCAAATGTTTAGTGCATCGTTGTCTAGGAAAATATCTTCGTGTTTCTTAGTTATACAGGGACTTTCTGTTCCTCTGACTCAATTCACATTGAATAGATTGGTGTAGAAGTCTTCCAACATTTTCAAAGTAGTGTTCTGTATACGTATACGAAGAAGTGTTATTTTGCCTTGACAACATTGCCTTCCCTATCTGATGACAATCTGGCTGCAGCTTATGTGTTTGAGAAAAAATCCACGGGTCTTGTGCTTCCTTTTTCGCCTCAACTTCATTTGAAGTTGACACTTTTTCGGCAGCGAAGTCGTCGCAGTTTTCCTTTAACATTTACGCCGTCTTTGATCCGCCGCCTTTGCTGCGGATCAAGCTTACCTTGCTCTAATTTTACGCTACAATAAACAGAGTTAGAGTTTTTATTGTGTAGAGTTGTGTAGTTGCTGTACTAACTTCGTTATCAAGATGAACCTCGTAAAATAGAAATGAACAAAACATAGCGGGATGCTGAAGACTAGCAAACTTTTAATTTTAGTCAGGTTGGTTATGTTTACATATTGTACGTCAAGTTTCATCGTCAATACTCTAAGTTTTAATGTACTACATGTCTTTTAGTATGTACGATGAAAAATGGTTTTTAGATTCAGACTTTGAGGGACAGTCCTGAAGAATTGCCGCATAAATTAGAGGTAGCAATTGGTCATAAAATTTCAATAAAGATGCATCAAGAGCAGATGGATGCCCTTTAGATTCTGTTCCGTTTTTTTCGTGCTTAATTCTTGGCAGTTCGTGCGCAATGTCTTGTACATGGTTACCGTAGTGGTGCACCTCTGAGGAAGCCAAAATAATTGGATTGTTAGAGGCAGTTTTTACTAATAAGAGTTTGAAGGATCGAATGCTCTATTTTTTGCGTGATACATTTTTTTCCAGCTTGCGATGGCGTTAGCTCGTTATTTCACCTTCGTAATTCTCGTACATGTCTTGTAACAAAATTGAGAGCTAAATCGTGGTTATGAAATTTAAAATACATCTATTGAAGAGAAATATTAAAACAGTTCATCTTATGTCATTTATTCATCACCGCTTTAAAATAAATTATTTGGCAGTTCCCAGTGAGAAGACTATGATCTGCGTAAGACTAGGAAACAAATGCTACCTGTATGATTTTTTTTACGACGGTCTATAGAAAACAGTTCCTTGCACCAGAACACTATAAGCCAAGATGTAAATATGAGGTAAGTAATACGTACTGCGTACACATACACGTGTATCTCAGCTACCAGTTCGCCTGTCCATAGATCCTAGACATCGATCGTCCTCGCCTCGGCCTTGGAAGACGAGAAGCTTTGTGTTGGTCATCCTGTGAGATGTGGTGGCATTTATAATTTAGAAACAGGAGCAACTCACGCTTTCTTTGTGAGTCCCTGCATATCAAGACGGTGCGTAGGAATAACACAGAGCTGGTCAATGCCCATGTGATTAGGGTCTTTGAAATGTTAAGTAGATTGTTTGTGATCTTGCCATGATTATGTTTTGAATAAATATCTATTAGATTTTCAGCTTTAAAAGCTTTTGTTTCTTGGCCTCCATAAAGTTTTCAGTTCATATTAATCTCAAGTCATGGTCCAGAGAATTTACTACATTCTTTGCTGGTCATCCTTTGATCTGGCACCATGCTAATAATTTGATAATGCAAATCATTGCCCTGATGCAAATCATTGCCCTGATGCAAATCATCAGGGCATTCTCTGGTCTTAAAACTTGTACTTATATATTCTCCACCAAAACTCTGAGTTTTGGCTCAAGTGAGCTTTGTACTGGTCATCCTTCCATTGAAACCTCAACCAATAATTCAAAAGCTGGTACGACACTTGTTTACTGCCTTCTTGTCGTGCAAGCGACGCGTACTTGAAGAACGCAAGGCTGAATTCTAAGTACAAACACGGCCTTGCTTTCACAGGAGGCTTTTTATGTCGTGATCAGTTGGCTTGTAGACTGCACACTGTTACCGTGGCCAACATGGTCATGTTCTCAATGTAGAGTAACACGCTGATGAGGACCATCTTGCAGTACAATTTTCCTCTAACTCGTATATTTTGTTAGTCACCTCTAAACTTTATGCATTTGTAAGAAAATTAACCCTTTCACTCCGGAGTATATTTATGTTGCCATCCGGGCTAAAAGGGTTAAAAAATTGAAAGTATTATCCTTTGAAGTGTATGGTGTTCTTCTTAGATAATAACCCAACAGGAGGAGGCAAATAAACACGGGTCAGCTTTATGAACTTCAAAATTTTAGCATAACATTTAGTAGCTTGATTTGTGGCTATTTAATAGACACCTGTTTCTCTAGTAAACATCCCCTAGCTTAGTGAATTACAGTAAATGTAGTACTGGTTCCTTTAAGTTCGAATGCGTAGAAAATTATGTGTAGTACAAAATATCGTAAAATCCTTAATTTTTTCTCATGAATAAAAAATACATATACAATAAAAATACAAAAACTACAAATTTTATTTGTAGTTTTAGTTGTTTATGATCAAACTCCTTAAGAAATTTGCTACGCTAAATTTAAAAAAGCAAGCCCGCTCCTGAGCAAAATCTAATTAGGAACTTTAGAGATGGACTTGAGACAGACCTCATTTATTTCAGGTTTATAATTATCCCTTCTGGTGAATTAATTCAACTACGAATTTTGATATGCGCTGTTGTAAGTAAAAAATTACAATGGTTCAAAAAACGATATAATTAATAACTCCTAATAATTTCATCTCAATAAATTTGAGCAAACTACATCTCTGCAGCCCATACACAGCGGCTTTAAAAATGCGATTTTAATTATGCAAAAATAAAGACTGTGATCAGCCGAAACCTAATTCGGCGAATAGCTTTGAGCGTCCATGATTACACTGCAATTGCATCATACCTCTGGCGGGTGCCCTGCACTAAACCCATGCTGGGTGAAAGTGTCTCGATAAACAAGAATGCATCGCACGGAATAACGCTTACGAAGGGGAAAAATGAATGAATAATGAATATTCATCTTAGACTGCCGTCAATCATAATAAACGCTGTCATTTGAGACGTAATAGTGTGTCATGATATTGCACAAAATAACGGTTTTGAACGGAAAATATAAATGCATTGTGAATATCCATCGTTGACCGCAGTCTTACATAATAGAAGTATAAGTATGAGAGTTATGAGTTAAATGATACATGTACATTGAGGGGAATGTGTGTGAAACACGACTCTGAATTTGAAGATATGCTTCTGAATGATCACTTTAATAAATGACTAGGTAATGAAATATGGAAAGCCCATGTATGTATCACTTAAATGTAGTACTGGTTTCTGGTACCGCAAACCAAAATAAAGCCAAATAATTCAGAAGCTCCAAGAGAACAAAGGAATTGCGAAAAAACGTTGAAAGACTGCCGACCAAATTTCTTGCTCTGGAGGACACAAATGTTTCTTCCTGCAGGAATTACGCATTTCAAAAAGGCCTTATTCCTCCAAAGCCAATGTGTGGACGCCCAGTTAGAAGTAGCATGCACTGCAGTACAGTGCTGTAGTACAGTGTGCACTGTAGTACAGTGCTGTGGTACAGTGTGCACTGCAGTACAGTGCTGTAGTACAGTGTGCACTGCCCCTCAGTACTGTGGTACAGTGTACACTGCAGTACAGTGCTGACATTAATTAAAGTATGCAAATACTTCTCTCCCATCTGAGAGAGTTCCTCCGGCTTATGTGTAGCGAACAACCGACAACAGTTGCAAAACACAGCATGAAAACGATCTAATTCTGCCTTGATGCTAAGAGATAACTTTTTGCGTTTATGATTATCAATCGCACCTATCTCTTGCATTCTATGTTGAAACGCATCTATCTATGTCGACTTTTCAAACACCATGTTGTAAACGTCAGTGGCTTGTGTACGCAACTCTGCCGTTTATTTGAGTAAATAAAGACGTCGATAATCAGCTTTAATGACTTTGTGCGTCACTCTGAAATTTGATCACGCTGACTACATAGTCTCGGTTGGAAAGCTGAAAAACAAATTTTTCCACCAGCAAAAGACTTTTAATTTTTCATGTTTTACAGAACTCTGAAGGCGTAGGTAAATTCAATAGTCTGAACATTGTTCTTGCATCCACCAAGACTTCGTCACTCCGTCCTACAGCAGCAACACACGCGCTCTTTACTGCCCTCACACTGCTGACAATTGTGCTTCCCGCTGCTCCTGTGTTCCTAGTAGTGTGTGTGATGTAGTGTGTGAGATGTAGTGTGTGTGATCTAGTGTGTGAGATGTAGTGTGTGTGATCTAGTGTGTGAGATGTAGTGTGTGTGATCTAGTGTGTGAGATGTAGTGTGTGAGATGTAGTGTGTGAGATGTAGTGTGTGAGATCTAGTGTGTGTGATGTAGTGTGTGAGATGTAGTGTGTGTGATCTAGTGTGTGAGATGTAGTGTGTGAGATGTAGTGTGTGAGATGTAGTGTGTGAGATGTAGTGTGTGTGATCTAGTGTGTGAG
>VCRD01000600.1:80696-162369 GCA_006783055.1 Trinorchestia longiramus | reverse complement strand
TAAAGGTCTCAATAAGTTGTCCTCGCAGTCTTCTTTGTTCTAGGGATATAAGTACAAGGCGTTGAAGACGTCTTTCGTAGCTGAGATTACGGAGTTCTGGAATCATCTTCGTTGCTTACCGTTGTATTTTTTTTTCGTATGCTGGTTGTCAGAGTTTTATTTTTAATACGTACATTTGTAGTCTGCTAGACGATCATAAACAAACCATCTGTTTTGTCTTCATGTATTGTTTTTAGTTCATTGAAATTTTACGAATTACAGATTTTGTAAACTCAAGGCATTTAAATGAACAAATTCTCTTCCACTGAACATGGAATCCGCTAAAGAGACTGAACTCATTTGTGTTTAATGCATATTGTAACAAGCCAGCGATGTTATAATTAACTGGGGAATAGAACAGCAAAAAGTAAGCTCCTGTTAAACAAAGGCTGCTAACATGGCAGCTAAAAGCAAGTAGTTTTGAAACTTGGATCCCATATTAATGGCTCTCGTGCAGCTTGTGAAGTGGCAAAAATTTCCACATTATCTGATGTGGTTCAGCAACTGCATTTTGTTTTATCTTTAGAATTTGTGTAACCTATTTTGTAATGCTAGACAGTTCCCGTGGAAGTTCCACGGTTTAAATTTTACCGATTTGAAATTATTATAAAGATGAATACATTAAAGATTTACGACGAATTATTGGGTTTTAAATGAATACTTTTCATTAATATATACAGATCTTCAATTCTGTATCTTATCTACCGATAACATGGCCCAAATAGTACCCGTTGAAATTCTTTGATTTAAAAGTGGCAAAATTAAGGATCAATGAAATAAAATACATTTTTCAGTTTTACCCGTGGTACAATCAGAATATGAATATTTTTCATGAATATGTAGAGAACTTCTATCTTATCTATCGATAACATGGCCGTGTAAGAGAAGAAAGCTAATAACAGAAAAATGAAGTATTTTATAGTGATCCGTAGCCTTTGATATCCACAATAAAATGCCTGTAATACATGCGTACCCACTCTGATTTCAGTTCAATAATTTTTCTTCAGTAATAGATAGGAAGTAATGGGACGAACAAACACAGATACAGAGAGATGAAGGTACATAATCTATGATACAGTATGTCCCACAAAAACCCGAACCGAGTATTTATTTTCCCGTATCAGTAATACCATCATTCGACTTATTGTATGCTCTTTTCTATAGATTAATTTTGAGGGATAATTTTGCTAGAAATTAAATGCTTATGGTATTCTTATGATGGTATTACTGATACGGGACATACGGGTTCGGGTTTTTGTGGGATATAATCTTCACGTGTTTTTTACTAAATTTTTTCGTTTGATTTGCCAGTGAATGCGAGCTTTCCGAAGGAGTTTCCACATTGAAGGATGTGCCGTTGGTATCCACAATACAATAGATGTAGACCCTACCGAATTTTCTCCTATCGAAATCCTTAAGAGCGTGACAAAGAGACGGACCAAGCAAGCTAGCAAGCAAGCAACAAACTGTATCACTATAATAATAAGAGCCGCGTCCGTCCGTCCGTTCGTCCGTGTGACCCCTTCTTCTAATCGATAGCTTTGATAGCAACAAGGATAAAGCTTAAGAAATACTAGAAATTATTCTATTGCATTATTTTTCTGTGGCGATTCAATTCCCTTTCACTTGCATTATGGTATCCAGAATACGCAATCGGTTTATTTTTACAAATAGAAATTTTCTTTGGAGCTTTCTCTGTTGAAATTCATCATATTGTTTTGATATTTTTAATTGATAATGCGAAAAGAAATGTTTTAAATTCGTTTGACCAGTAACCTGGCTACCACTTAGTAAAGGGTGTGGCAAAAGTCACGTGATATATTTAGAATTAATTTATGTAAAAACTACTTGAGATAGAAACTTCAGGTAAATTGCAAACGAAAGAAAGGGTTTTGGAGTTTTTATTTAAATAAGATATCATCTAAATGTCCACCATGTTGGTTTATGCACATGCGCATTCTTTGCGTAACAGAATCCATCACTTTTCTTTGCATCTCGGGAGGAATGTGGCGAATCTCTTGAGAAATGTTCTCTTTCAAATGTTCCAAAGTACGAGGCCTATTAATGTATACTTTTGACTTTAAGTACCCCCATAAACGGAGTACCCCCATAAAAGTACCCCCATAGACGGACCAAACAAGCAAGCAACAAACCGTGTGTTATTATATTGTGGAAGCATTTGAACTTTTATCAGCCCTTATCAAACTTATTGTCATTTGCATGTGTCTTTGCAGTTGTTCGTTGGACAGTGTTGTCATCCGATACAAACGACTTAAACAGTCATTGTCATTGCCCGTTGTAGCGGTATATATTTTCTCGATAAACCATCTCTGTAAAACTGAGTCTTTTCTTTGAAACGAAGACATTAACTTCCTAGTAAAGACTTCTTCCGAAACCTACAAAAAGTATTACATAACTTGTACTGATAATATTCACACATGTGCTTCAAGTGTACGTGGTTACTAGCATCACTGAGAGCCAGCATGGGTCAGGTAAGCATCAGGAGCTGGTGTGTTGTGCCTTAGTGAGCTGTAGAATTGTTACCAATTAACAACACAATCCCGTGCTACTAACTAGAATTTGTGCAGGAAAGACTAATAATTAGTGATACTTTGCAAGTTTTTGGACGCACGTATCTAACTAGGCAGTCCAGCCTCAGTTTCCACCCAAGTCTGTCCGGCTTGACAACTTCCTCTTCGTTTCTTGTGAGTTATTGTCTAGGAAAAGTTAGTGAAGAGCGTAACTCTGAAGACTGCACAGGAGCCCTGCACGGTCTGCTTACTAACTAGACAAACAATGATGCGTCGTTTCCCTGGTGCTGGGCCTCTGTGTCCCCGAGAAGGACGGCTTCTACACAATTCCCCTGGTGCTGGGCCTCTATGTCCCCGAGAGGAACGGCTTCTACACAATAACATTGCTCTTTAAATTTCGACTTGAATTTTGCCTGCAGTACAAAAGTAGCCTTTAGATGTAAATCAGAGGCTATGAATTGCCTTAAAATTTTCATAACTTGTTATCACATGTTTTGAACACACTCTAAATGGGCGACAAATAACTCCATTCTTCATTAAGAATACTTTATTCAGGTTGTTTTTCCTACGTATTATGATACTTTTGAATTTTGTTTGGTTCATAATTATAATTATGACTAAGATTTTATGAGCTCAAGAGTTACATTTTACGCAAATTCCACTTGTCAAGACCATGCTCACTGAAGTCGAATAAAAAACGTTCGTTTGCTGAAGGAACTATGAAAACAGCAATTGACTCGTTGCATTAAATTAAATAATTCAAAAAATAAAATGCACTATTCCCGCTGCCGACATGGTTGACGCGGCTGGAAATACGGCATGGGACTTGGGTAAAACAACCGAATAATTATTGAAGTAATTATCCGACCCAAGAATGGGCCAGAAGGTTCGTTCCTATAGCCTCATTCTATTCTATTCTATTCTATTCAGTATGACAAAAAATTGTTCGCTGACAGTATTCTGCACCTGGAAATACGCTAATAACAATGCCACTTCTCTTCAATTTTTCATCATGATGAATGATCATGAGTGGAAGGCAGGAGACGTGGCTGAGCTCCAGCAGTCACCAGGTTGTGTACTAAATTATGGTTAATTGTACACCTCAAGTGTCAAGATGTTGAACCTGAGGCCCTCGATTGTTTTACCTACACACGAATGCCCAAAAATTTCACAAGATAGTCTTTTGAATTCAAGGAAACAATTTTGTCTTGTGTTCTGTTAGTTAACAATAAAACCAGATTCAGAAGCGAAAAATCGTAGGAAATGCCTAAAAAATAGAATATTTTGATGATAAAGAGGGATACAAGTCTAGAGAATTAAGTTTCTTGATGATTTTAGCTTCAGTCTTAGAATACAATTAACGTGCATTGTGTCATCTTGAACTGTATCTTAATTGGTCAAATATTTTAAGACTATGTTTTACGCAAAGCACTTCTAATTTGAACGAGAAAAAGCACCATAAATAAGTAATTAATTTAAAGGGCACAGAACTTACCCATTAATAAACAAAATAATGTGACTGCCAGGAAGGTATGTTTTTCAGTTTTGTAGGCGGGTTTCATCATAAACTCAATGTTATTTTATTCGTTAGTACCAAAGTTGATTACTTGGTGAAAAATTTTTGTGTTGGGAAAATTAAGACTAAAATTACTGCTCCTAATTAGTCCTAAAATAACCCAAATCTTTTCCGGCTTCCGGTCACATTTAATAACTCGACCTACTTCAAATACCTATATTGTCTTCAGGATTGGAGCTCAACTTAACTTTTGAGATCAAGTGCCTCACATTACTTGAGCTCAACAAAATCAAGTTCCTACATTAATATACCTAATCTAGTCTGAGTTATCTTGATACAAGTTCAGACAATAATCTTCATGATGAAATTAAATACGCAATTTTGTAAATAAAGTTCAAAATACGATCACTAAACTTAAAATACTATGTAATCTTGATGATCAAATTCAATGAATATTCTTCATGATTAAATTCTGTACATATTTTGATTATTTACGTTAACAAATGAGCTTCGTGATGATACTTGAAATTTAAAACTGATAATTAAATATAATTCAAGTTCGTAACAACCGAGATCAATGTTTGATTGACTTGCCTATAAGACAATAATTGTCTATTTTTTATGATCAAACTGAAATAATTTTTTCTCGATAGAATGACAGTGTGTTCAAGATCTTATTTTCTATATTTGAAAATTTTTCTCATAATTACCGTAGAAGAGATCACTCGATCATTACTTTCCAGCGTTGCCACGCGATGCTTTGTAGCGAACTAAAGTCTGAAAGGTAGAACCCAGCCTCGCTCACCATGCTGGGTGAATTTGTCTTCTAAATATATTACACAACTTTTTTTGATAGAAGTAGTTGAAAATACAACGTATGAAGTTAACAATCATAGCATTAAAAATGTGTATAGAAATTTACCCTTACCGATGGGTGCCAGGGATATGTGGGACATCCAGAATGCTTTGCATCGATTATTTCTTTCGCCCACTTCAGAGCACGACGTGGAGACCTAACCTTTGTGATCATGTGTGTATGAATAAAACAACCACTTTGCAGCCCTGCATTTTGAACATAGAACCCCTCTTCTAACCCTGGATTAGAAGATAGATACCCCCATTCTTGTAACCCTGTGTTTGATGATGGAGACCCCTATTCTTGCAACCCTGTGTTTGATGATGGAGACCCCTATTCTTGCAACCCTGTGTTTGATGATAGAGACCCCCACTCTTGCAACACTGTGTTTGATGATAGAGATCCCCATTCTTGCAACCCTTGTCTCACTGAAAGAAGCCGTACTGTCAAGCCAGGCTTTTAATCTTTACACAAAGCCGCGTCTAATTTAAGCCTCTCATTTGAGAACTAAAGAGCAATCTGCCCCAGAAATTAGAGATCAGACTGCAACTAAGTGTCTCGTCGTCTGAATGGCATGGTTTTGAGGCTCCCTGATCTCCCATTTACTGATGAAACTAAAGCTGTATGGGGAGCCAGCGTCCCCAGAGACTGAGATCTGCCTCGTTTTCAGGAAATTTCGAACATCACTGCACTCCCAATTTCCTGAGCTCTTTTACTAATTGTTCTTAATTTACCACACACATTAGGGCCTGGAGCATTCAACGCTGTGCCAGCAATGTGACGTCACTTGTTGAATAAAATTGTGCTGTGAAGACTAATTAGAAATGGCCTTAACGGTAACAATAACATGTCCTAGCGACCCTATATAAAGGAGATTCATTAAAGAAAAATAACATGTATTTCGTCACGGTTGCCTTGCAGCTAAAATTCCCTTCCTTCCATTTTACTCGTATTTTCATCTTCACTGTCGTCCACCTTTTCATAACTTTGTCCTCGCTCCTTGATCCCCTGAGGCTAATTCTAGAAAGTACAAATTAAATTTTCCTTTATTGACCTGCTTGCAGAAGGGTATCATCCATATCTCAACGCGCAGAACGCCGCTTTAGAAACTCCCAGAAACAGTTCTGGGAAAATAGACACATTTCCCTCTCGCCTGTTGCTCCCCAGGTTCTCTTTCCCCCCAAGCTCCCTGAGCTCACTAGCCTGTCTGGCACTATGCAAAAGTCATGATTCTGCAGATGGAAAAAAATTGCAGTTATACAACGTTCAAAGCATAGAAATAAATGTGTTAACGCTTTTAGATGTCATGAGCGGTGCTTGGCTTTTGCACTCACATGGTATATTGAATCATTTATATTGCATACTAGTAACCTGCTCGTGAAAAGCAATTCAAGTGTTTTTCAATTAATTCCTTTCTTTCATTTGCCAGTGGATGCCCTCTTTCCGAAAGAGTTTCTGCATTAAAAAGGAAGAAGGCTGGTGACGAAAAAGAGGACGTGTTTTATAGTAATGCTGTGCCTTTGTGTTACAGTCCCCCTGAGTGCTGTGCTTAAATTGCATGCACTGAAAATGAAAACATTATAATGTGCTTAAAGAATTGTACTTCCAAAGCGCAAATATCCGCGTGATCATTAAATTTCCAGAATAATACATTTCAAAACGGTAAATTTTCTCATATCTTTCCCAGAGCGAGTGTTACCAAACAAGCATATTTTAATATATAATAAAAGTCATCGTGTATTAATTTACATATAAGAAATAAATTGCATTGGTTACTAATGTAGGGAATGTAACAGCAATTTAGTTGCATTATCTCCAATACTTAACGTAAGATAAACACTTTATTTCAGTTCTTCAAGACTACTTCGTTTGAAATTAATTTCCCCCATCTAATTCAGCAGTGAGAGGGACATGATATACATTTATTAATAGATGAATTACGACAGTTTCTATTATATACAGTAGTACAGATAGATGATATAATATATATTAGAATATTTCGGGGGTAGTATTTGAATAAATAATTAGGATGAATGTTATTTAGGTCGCAAGAGAGCGTTAAATTGTAAATTCTATCTTTGGGAAAAACCTTCCAGTATTTATTCATCATGAATTGATATATTTAATTTTCCCTTTAGTCATAAGTAAATAAAGAGACAAAAGCTAAGCTTATGAAGGTTTTCGTCTGTAGTTTTCAAAATCAGATGTGTTCTCCATTTTCTTCTTCGATGTTCCTGATGTACAGTAATTTTTTGAGGAATACAAGTCAGGGAGGTGACAGATAAAGAGCACAGCTACACAGCTCGCAATGCAGCAATGTACAGGGCGCGGCAACATAACTTCCTTCTTTCAAAGAAAGTTCCTTTCAAAAAAGGAAGTTATGTTTCTGCGCCCTGTAGTAATACATGTCAAATACTATACACTTCATGTCACACATACACACTTCTTCGAACATGTACTAGTTATCGTGGACTAATCATCAAAACTAGTTTAAATTCTTCCAATTTTAATTCATCTTCTTTTTTTAATTCTTCTAACTAATTTTTCAACTTGTGTGAACAGCGACACACTTCTCACCACGAGACGAGTGTCCACAAGGAATTAATTTCGCTCTTCTGTCAATCAAGACCTAATTTATTTGATTTGAATATAGTGCGACGCTCCTCTTCAGCCTGATTAATGATGCAAATTCCCCGAACAAATAATTAGTAAATGCTGTTGAGTTCTTGAAATCAAGCTTCGCTCCTCGAAAAGAATGATCGAACAGAAACTTTGCGGTGAATTAAATATTGATTGAACCAGATAAGAGGTATAATTATCAAATTATATTATTCTAAAAGATTCACTCCACCCATAATCTAAAACTCTTGAATGTTAAAAAGTAAGAAATACACACGTGAATCAGAAGCTTTTTAACTGCTGGTATATTTATGAGCCTCAACCAAAGCTCTAAATATTTTATGTATAATATTTTACGTCACATGAATCTTTTATTCATGATTGTAAGACTTTTATTAAAAACAATTCTTGGATTGAAAGCAAGATGACATCACTTCAAATCCACGTCTTCGTGACGTCATCTTCAACATTTACATTCGAGAATAAACATAAGAGGCGAATTTGGAGGTCCCAAAAATAGGAGGTGTCATGGCCGGCTCATTGTTAGAGTTCAAGGTGCACGCCTCAGCGACTCAAAAAACTTCCAATGAAATAGTTAGCAACTAATTTATTTGAGGTGGAAGCCTAACAAACCGTTGCAATGTTGCGGTGCTGCTCGCTTTGTCCCTCTAATTCAGCCTGACGAGACCCGTTGCAAGCGGCGGTGTAGCGCGGCAGTCTACGGATATTGGAGGCACAACCATCTTGACGAAACTGTAACTTGTACAAGCAACGATTTATAGAAATGCAGCTGCAAAACATAGGGTAAACTTTGGCAAGAAGTTGTATTTTCGTTCTGCTTTCCCTCCAAAACTGGCTAAGATCTGGAAGATAACACGCTCTAGAATGGTTCCTTCTACCGTGTGCCGTAGTCTCGATATCATATCAAATTTATTCCGGTATATCACACACTACAGCATAAAATAAAACGATATATATCAATACTACATGGATTTCAAAAGTTCACGGTTCCATGTATTGTTGTATTTTGAATTATTGACGGTAACACAAGACTACTAATGATGCTCTCAGCGATTGTTCCCGACCTTTTTAGAGCGACTTGAAACAAAGTCTCGTCAAAGCGCTTGATGAGATCGATGCAGGTCACAACACCAGGTGTCCTGCATTTTAAACAAGACTTGTATCTCGTCAAACAGTGCTCATCAGAAACTGACTAGTGGTTTCGAACCCGGGTTTCCCACATAGCAGTCGGGATGGTCGTCACTGCACCACTGTATCGTTAAATGATGTAACATAACCATCATTTAAATGATAACATAACGTTAAATGATGTAACATAACCATCATTTAAATGATAACATAACGTTAAATGATGTAAAATAACCATCATTTAAATGATAACATAACGTTAAATGATGTAACATAACCATCATTTAAATGATAACATAACGTTAAATGATGTAACATAACCATCATTTAAATGATAACATAACGCTAAATGATGTAACATAACCCTCATTTAAATGATAACATAACGTTAAATGATGTAAAATAACCGTCATTTAAATGATAAAATAACGTTAAATTATGTAACATAACCATCATTTAAATGATAACATAACGTTAAATGATGTAACATAACCATCATTTAAATGATAACATAACGTTAAATGATGTAACATAACCATCATTTAAATGATAACATAACGTTAAATGCTGTAACATAACCATCATTTAAATGATAACATAACGTTAAATGATGTAAAATAACCATCATTTAAATGATAACATAACGTTAAATGATGTAAAATAACCATCATTTAAATGATAACATAACGTTAAATGATGTAACATGTTCTTAGCTATCATTCAAATGTCACCTATCACACCGAGTTCATATCTAACACGTTATTTTGCGTGATTCATGTATACATCCCGTCGGATCTGTCAATATTCTTGATCGTTGACGTCAAAATTATTTAAAATTCCGCTACAAATTTGTAATCAATCGCAACGAGTATCTGATTCGAAGTGTTACTTCAGATTACTGGATTGAAAACAATGTAGTTTCCATTAATATTTTTATCTCTTGAGAACATCTTGTATTCCAGTAATACTGAACTGCTTACAGCATTTCTGTAGGTACGTAACGCTCGATTATGTGTGGGGAAAAATGTATGTGCGCCGAGGAGACGATGCATAAATAAAACTCTTGTTTTCGATTTTGATCGTAAATCAAAATAAAAAGCCTCCGAAAATATTTTGTTCAAGGATTTACATTTATTTCCCATAAATTGATTCTCCCGCAGACGTCTGAATTTGAAGTCTCATATTCTGAATTTCCATAAAGAAACAAGATGCACCCTGGTCAATAAAATCACTTTTCATTTAGCGGATTAAATACAAGAAAAATGAAGTAGATTTCATCAGCAGCGGTTCTGGGAAGTCAGTTTACTTAATTCACTAATAAACACCCGACCATAAAAATAATGAGCTGAGGAGAATTTCATATCTTAAGAATGTTATTTTCTTCAGGGAGATGGAATTCTGGAAACACATTCCGGTGGAATAGCTATACTAATGTGTGACAATCATCGTTAGCGGTTATTCTGGGATATAAATGTCATTAAAATTATCACTGTAGATACCCACACCAAGCAGAAAGAGAAACAATTTTTACTGAAGTCTATTATGGGTTTATTGCCGTTCTAAATAATTTCCTTATTACCTTCTATCCTTTCTCGCAGAGGAAAGTAGCGCAGCCCGTCATCAACTTCCGGCAAAAGAACTTTAACTTATTGCCTGTCTGCTTAGTTCTTCAATTTTTCAGTTTTTAGAGTTTCCATACTATTCTCCTTCTTCTATATGTCAAATTCATGGCACTTGAATTGAAAACATCCAACCAGAAAACGTGCTAATTCAGTTCTTCTTGTCCTTTCAAGTGTGAAGCCAGCATTATTTTAGTGTTTACGATGTTTTGTGTATTTCTTTGGCAGAACATAAACCTTTATCTTATCTGTTGTCCGCCTCTGCCAGAACTACACGAAAAAATTAAGCCTATTTACCATTGACTGTCACAAAGTTTACATAATAAAGATAAATGCGTCCATTCATTGAAAACTACAACTTTAGTTTCATATTCTCGCTTAGAAGGAGGACAGATGCGCCACAATTATTAAGTTTCTGACTTAACAAAGTTGAATTTTTTCGTACTATTTCAATACAAGATTTCTTAAATTAAGATGAGATCTGACCCATCGTCGAGTCATTTCTCATAACCGTGATGTAAACAATAATTCCAGCGTGCTCCTAAGCTTTTCTATTTAAACTAACACAAATATTGGCTGAGAGGCAACCCTCATTTAAAACATGTTATTTATACTCAAAGCAATCATCCCTTTCTAATATGTGCAACAGAAAGACAATTTAAAATCATTATTCTCTGAACAAACAAGTTTTCCAAAATATCTGACACCAAGGCTAAATATTTTGTTCCGGGTTTATACTCAATTTGTAGCTCGCTTAGGTACTTAATGTTATGCTCCTTTCAAATGATTTCCTGGAGTTCAATTCCAACATGCCTGCTTTACGAGATTGGGATATTCATGAAGGTTCAAGTATTTCTTACAAGTTTTTCGATTGATTCAACTTTTCGTGTCTGTTTCAATCTGTTCCTCCATTCCCTGCGACATGAAGCCTTGAAGGTGACATAAGTTTCCTGGGCGTAATGAACTTTTACCGAAAGTTCACAAATTGATCAAGTTTTCTCCCTCTGTTTTCGTTTTACGTGGGCTAAACTTTGTGGGAAATTTCAAGCAACTTCTCGACACAATTTCCCCACCCTGAAAGAAATCACGTCATACTATCGAGCCCTATACTTTGATTCTATTACGTGTTTGTAGGCAGTTAGAACCTTGTTATAGTCCGTACGAGAGCAGCACGTGCATAATTTATAAATATTTTTCAAGATGCTGCGTTGAAAGCATCACTCAATGTAGTGTCCACTCATGTGTCACCGTGAAATAAACAAATTCGAGCTTAAATGTTCTTGCAGTTTAGCGCCTGATACCCTGGAGCTTTTAACATGAAACTTGTGAATAAGAAGACAGAATTTTGTGAATGCCTTGCCGTTTTTTCCTATCGCAAGTCTCCGGAAACAACTGTTGCCTTCTGTCCTGAAAGCCAAAATGAGTTACGAGTCTTTCATGCTATTTCTGAAGGTCGTAACTCAGAAATATGAGCGACCTCATAAGTTCCAATAGATCGCTTATCTGGCACTTGAAGACATGTTCAACTTTGTTGAAAATAGCTAGCAATGGAAGTAATAGAGTTCCCTTATCTCAGATTCAACAACATTGAGGGATCAAAAAGAATTGAGGGTCGATCTTTCCTGTCGTCCGCAATAAAAGAATATGCGATGAATAAGTACATAATGTCATAATCAATAATAGTAATAAATAACAAACCCTGGCAGTTTCCCTCTATGTTCGAGGATTGCTCTTTGAAGAGAGGAGGATATTACTCATATAATGAGGGTCTTTTCTGTAATAAAGCCTCACTCTCGAGGTCTTGTCATTATGTAGTTGTGCGAACTTACTTTCTTAGCTAAAATTGACTTCACTAATGTGCTCTAGTGCACGCAATGTTTAACGATAACGAGGCATCAAACTCCATACTCACATGACTCTATAGCTGACTGCATACTGTGCTTTAACTCAATAAATGCGCACCATTGACCCTCTTTACCTGGTGGACAAAAAGAGGCCAAAATCCGTAGCTGAAGACACTATACAACTTTTAAATGATTCGAATAGGAATAGCCTCCATCGATACCAACACTTGTACACATTTCAACTCATGTTCCTTGGCATATCCTCGGCAATGACAGAAAATTATACGTGTTGTGACCCTGTACGCTAGCTTGCTCAGTGAAGTAACTAACTGAAGCTATTAATTCAAGCGTTGTGATCCAGCACGCTAGCTTGCTCTGTGGAGTAACTAACTGAAGCTATTAATTCAAGCGTTGTGACCCAGCACGCTAGCTTGCTCAGTGAAGTAACTAACTGAAGCTGTATTAATTTGAGAGGTCTCCCGCGTTATCAAGTACGGATGAAATGCAGCACAAATTCAATTATTCCCGCTATATAAATGAGCTCATGTTGAGCTCCAACATGGATGCCAGATTGGCATGACGGAGAGCGGTGGACGCAAGCTCTTAAATTAAACAAGATTAGCGGGTGAAGTTAGATTCTGTGCTCTGATAAACTTAGACTACTCAGATCAGATCGACTTCTTGCTGTTTTTATCATGGTTACACATGCACTAGAAAACTTGAACTGTATTTCCAACCTTGGTATTCATTTTGACCTGACAGTCATTTAAATTGGAAGAGATTCCGTCGTACCCGCGAGAATGTTTCCATTCCAAACTTGGTCACAGCTCCATTTACAGGTTGACCAAAAAAGAAGTCAAAGGAAATTTGATAACTCCAACTATTTATTGGTATTCTAGATACCGATAAGTGTTAATAAAATTTCAGTTAACTTATTTTTGGATGACCCTGCATGAACGTTGTCTCCGCCGTCGCACTTCCCAGACTGCATGCACTAGAAGCAGCAAACATTTTCCATCTCGTGTTCTGCGATGACACTTCAATAACACCACCAAAAAATCTCGTAATGCAATCACATGTCATAAGGCTTGTCTGCTGATTGCATGTCTGCGCTCCCACAACATCAAATACATTGATGTTTCTCAAATAATATAATTGCGTCGAAAATTCATCGTGAATCAACATCTTATGTTTAATTTTGATCTTATATACAATGATGTGTTAAAGATTTATAAACCGCCGTAGAATTTTAATTCAAAAAGTAATATGCTGGTTAACACGAGTTTAACGCTCATTGTTTTATATAAGGTATCTGTTCCTATTAAACTGATGTTCCTTCCCCTTTCTTGAACACTTGTATCCTATCGGGCATAGAACTGACCAGTTTCACTAACTACTCGTAGGGTATTTCAACAAACTTGTATTTCTTATCAAAGAAGTCGTACCAACTCAAGAATGAACCACTCAGACCAAGAATGAACCACTCATTATTATTATTCTATTCCTCATATTATATTCACAAGTTTGTCATAGAAATTTACCGCACAACGTGCTCGTGAAAGAAGAATGAGCAGTACAAGCGTACTACGCATTCTTAGAAGAGTTCAGTTTAAATGTTACATCTCACGATTATTTCATGCAATCAATAAAGACGATCAGGAGCGAAGAATACAGTTTTTGTGTTTCTAACACATGATATGCTAGGATTAAAAGGCCTGCAGACTTTTATGTTTGGAGAACCATCAAAGCTGCTGTGTATCGTTGACGAGAACGTTGGCAGCCTGTACACAGGAAATTGAAATGCATCCTCTGTAATTCCACTGGACACTTGGATGAACATTGCACAAACAGTGTTTGCCCAAGTCGGCGCCCAAGCTTAAATGTCTCGTAGCTAATTTTCAAAACTCTGAACATCTCTTGTAATTGTGGAAGCCAAAAGAAGCTTGTTTTGTTGTAACGTCTGAATAAATTTAGCATTGAAATAGTCATAAATGTTTTTTTTTCTCAAGGGCGTATACATTTTCGGGTGGACCCTGTACAGGGGTACTGATCTGCTGTCAACGGTCTTTCATATTTCACAAGATTTGAAATTTCAGAATTAGAACTCTAAGAACCCGTCAGCCCTCCATTTTTCGTATATTTGCGTATAGAAATTGGACAAAAATGTTACACAGATCACTTATCTGAAGCTAAAAAATATTGAATGATAAGAAAGAATTGAGGGCCGCTTTTTCCTGTCGTCTGTAATAATGGAAGATGAGATGAATATATAATGTCCTTGTCAATAATAGTTATAAATAACTCGCCCTGTCAGTTTGCCTTTATGCTCGAGGATTGCCCTTTCAAGAGAGGAGGATATTACCCGTATAATGAGGATTTTTTCTGTAATGACTCATCGCTTCCGAAGTCTTGTCTGTATCTAGCTGCACAAACTTACTTTCCTACCTAAAACCACCCTGACTAACATGTCCTGGTTTTTGAGCTTCATATTCTTATGACTCTGTCAGTCTATCTCACGTCAAAGAAAATTTTTGAGAAGATTTTGACGCTTTGCATTCTCTGAAGATATCTTGAACTTACTTAACCATTGCCGGTCTAAGATTCACTCTTTATTTTGTTTAGGAATTCACAAATTTTTAACCTTGCAGTAGACTCTTCTGTATGACTTGTCCTTACTGTGTTCTAGCAGCAGTTTTCTACGCGTTACTCCCCAATATCGGGGATCAGTTTGTTTGAGCGGACATCGCAGTACGTTGCTGCATTGTTTATGTACGCTGTTGAGCCTGATCTCCTAGCTTGTGTCTGGTACTCAGGTGTGCTATACAGGCGTCAGAATAGTCGACTTCGCATGAATGGCTGTCAAGACTACGAGTTCAGCGATGCTTAATTTTCAGCAGATTTCAGTGCAAGTGAGCTTTAACCGATTTTAGTGCAGGATTTTTAAGCTGCTTAGAATACGGAAGTCAACACTGAACTAGAGAAGGATGATACTTGTAAGTCAGAGGCCTGCCCTAGAGCTTGATGCCTACCCAGCGACGGCGTTCGCTTTTAGAGAAATGCTTCGTACCTAAAATTTGAATTTGAAATCCCCATAAAGGATTTCCTCGCTCTTATTTTGAGCAGTTTCGTGCATTTATTCTTTCCATACTTATAAACTAGCATATTTGAGACTCCTCTGCTACAGAGACCTAGTTCGGTTTGATCGTTCTGTCTTTTTCGTCAGGCTTTCCTCTGATAAAATATTTCTATTTTTTCATGTTACAGACCTCGAGTCTTTAACGTAGAACTTTTAAAGATTCAGCATAATTGCATTGTAAATTTACCTACGACACTCTGAAGGAGGTGCAACGACACTCGCCAGTTTGAGCAGCAACAGGTGACGTGCAGGAATACATAGATAAGGGAATGGATTGCTATCGCACGGTTACTTCAGTCAGTTTCTCTTATTTTATTGAAAAAATTGTATATCAGAGTATTTCTTCATCCTACATTCTCCACGACACCAATTGAGCTCATTCTTAGAAGTCCAAAGCTCATAAAATCAATGGAAGTGAGCAGCATATTCTTGTTAATGGTTCCTTGTCAGCAGCCAAACTCGCGGTCTCTGCCTCTGCCTCAGAAGATCATTGTTTTCCTTCGCATGATCTCTGTACAATCATCCAGCAGTTCTCATCTGGCATCAGTGCTCTTATCTATAATCCGGCAGTTGTCACTTAGTATTAGCATCCAGCAGTTTTCATTTAGCATTATTGTTCTTAGCTATCATCCAACAGTTCTCACGTAGCATCACTGTTCTTGCACGTAGCAGTTTTCACTTATCATTATTGCTCTTAGCTATCATCCAACAGTTCTCACGTAGCATCACTGTTCTTAGTAATTATCCTACAGTTTTCACTTAGCATTATTGCTCTTAGCTATCATCCAACAGTTCTCACGTAGCATCACTGTTCTTAGTAATTATCCTACAGTTTTCACTTAGCATTATTGCTATTAGCTATCATCCAACAGTTCTCACGTAGCATCACTGTTCATAGTAATTATCCTGCAGTTTTCACTTAGCATTATTGCTCTTAACTATCATCCAACAGTTTACTTGGTATTGTTGCTCTTAAGGAGTTTTAACTCTCTGCTGGCTCCTGCTAGTTAGTTCAGCCCCTAACTCTCTGAAGATATATTTCTATAAGACGGTGCTTCATTAGAATCTTTTCAGCCTCCTACTTATAAGTTCCTGACAGGCGGAAAATTTATGTTAAATGGGCATCTCAAGCATCAGCGTTGATAAGGAGAACTGATGCCAGCAATGTGTAGGCTGAGAATACTTTGCTTCCTATCTAAATATTCGTGATAACAATGGATATGAGCAGGTCTTCAATGAAAATCATAATGCTTGCAAAATTACTCAAATTGTTAGGAAATGTTAAGAAACAGTCGACGGTCGACTTGCAATATTGGACGACCAACAAATATCTGTTAATGAAATGAAATTTTCGATAGGTGCTCTAATTTGGGCACTTTCTTATTTGTATTTATACACTGTTAGGGGAGGCAAGCATGTGTCTTAATCTTTTGGACAAAATTCAAGTATAGCTATTTTTAATTCGAACATGAATTTGCCTTCGAGTTCTTGAGCATGAAACGTGAGGGCTGTAGAGCAGATTTATTTGAACGAATGCTAGCCGTATATTCTCGTGTGCTCAGTTCACTAGCTGTTACGCTGCCCGATATGAAACAAGGTTTTAGAACCTTTTTAGTTCGACATGCTGTCAATAACTCGGTAAGCCCAGTAAATAACTGGTGCTTGGAGCACTACAGTTCGGGGCCAAATTTTTAAGTTTGACTTCGACTGGCATATAAGTCAAGCACCTTGTAATTGAGCAGCCGTAGTGTGGTCATTTCATCATCGAAATATGTGGCTTCATTTATGTTGTTAGTCCAATCATGCAAGTGGTTTTTTGTGATGATCTGAAGAACAATCACGTAGATTATTCAATGACTGATCACGTTTTATTTGAAAGAAAAAGAGAAGAAATGCAGTAGCTTCAAAATACCAAAGAGACAAATGAATTGCAGTTGTTCTTCAAGCAAGGCAATTATTGTTTAACGTATTTTGGGAATGTCTTCTTTTGAGAAATAGGTAGTATTCTGGACTTCTGCTTGAGAAAATAAAATTAGAGACTGAGAGTTTCTTGCCTTGCTGATTTGTCTTCAAGAATTAGTGCTCCTCAGAAGTAGTCAGCGTAAAGTGAGTAATAAGGGTTTGTTGTAAAATGAATTTTACAATACTAAGCCTTGTTATTTTTTCCTTTCCTTTCTCTATGCATATGATATAAGAAGCAGCTGAATTTTCATATTCTAGCCCGTGTATATATTTATGTTCCCATTTCTCTCCACTTATCCTGTCATCACTGCACCATCACGCATCTTGCCTTGACAGTGACTTCAAAAACCAATGCTGTTACATTTCTTATGAACCAACTTTATTGAAAACTTACTTTTAGTTTGTTTTGCCTGCTGACACTTCATCCGAGACTCTAAAACTTCGTGCTCTAGAGGTGCCCTTCAAAACATATCCATGATGAATATTGTTAAACATTTCCCCTTCATTGAGCGGCCGGAAGGGCTAAACCCTGGTATATAATCAATTAAAAGTTCTCAATCTAATCAAAAAAAATTTCAATCCAATCAAAATCAAAATAAACAAAGAAATGACCAAATATTTGCAATTTCAGTTTTCAGTAATTTTTTCTCCAATTCTTCATTCATACAGGAGCGATCCTGTATAAAACTATACAGGGTGTCCACAAAAAAATGTACCTATCCACTGACCGATATATGTATATATGATACCGGAACCCGCTGATCTTTATTAAGCTGCATTTTAAAGATGTAAAAGTTTAAGAAATAAATTCTAATTAAACTGTTGTATGGTTCCGGTATCATATATACATATATCGGTCAGTGGATGCATTTTTTGTGAACACCCTGTATAGCCTTCATTAACACTGAATATAAGGGCTAGTGAAACGTAAGGAACTTTGTCAAAAATTAATTAGGAATTATCTAAAGATATAATGATCATTTTAAGCGGTAGTAGAAACCAGACTGTTTTATCCACATGTTAAGTACAGAATATAATGGTTTTATATGTGACCTCCTAGATTGCTCCTACATCCTTCCTCTACGAAACATTTCAGGAGCTATATTGTAGATTTCATGAAACATGTAGCGTTTTACGTAATACATCAGACGCTTCAATGGGAATTTCTATCGTTTAGTTTTTCAGAGAAACAAATCTGGGGCCCATAGCTCGTGGAATTATCGTGTGTAAAAATTACCTTAAGCTCCGCCAATAATCCCTTTATCGTGTGACTCAGAGCTCCAACTCGATGAAGCAACGCTTTTAATGTTGTCAAATCATCTCCATCGCTAAAAATTAACTTAAAATATTCATCCTTTAGAGTCTTCTTCCTTTTAATTTTTTGAAAAGGTATCTCATATACGTGCTATCATAGGCGAGGCCGGCACCGCTGTTTCCAATAGTCCTGTGCATGCCCTCAAGCCTACGTACACTTAGGCGGCCTCCTGCCACGTTATGCTATTGAAGGAGCTTTTTTTTGCCGTGCTTTACAGATTTTCTTAGAATCTCTACACAAAATATTGTTAGAAATCCGCGTGAGAGCAAACTAATGAGAGGCTGCTTTGTTTACCGGAGGGGGCTCCTACAGTAAATTTAGGGCCAGCAAAAAAGTAAAACAGGCGCTGGACGCTAAATAACGAGATTAAGTTATCTTGATTTACACATATTCAACATTGCCTACATTTCCGGCTTGTATCGTTATAATCGTTGTGTACACTTGAAATATTTTTTTAAATTGAATTTTAATTGAAATTCAGTGGTGACGTCATAACCCGACGTACACAAGACTTACTATAATACTTACCGGTATCGACATACTACGTACAATATGCTACAATAAGCATACTAAAATCAACATACTACTTACTACTACCACCATACGACATACTACTATTGACTTCATTTATTTTGCATGACCACTCACACACCTGCTCCCTAGATGCAACGTTATTTCTGTACAGATAAGTGAACAAACAACAACGAAGCTTCGTGCATTATTCGAAAATAAAAACACGGATTGTTTTTCAGCTCTAACAAAAAACATTTATCGTTGCACTGGAGTTTAACAGCAACATTCCTCACACCTAAGAAAATCATTTTGGTTAAGTTCTTGAAAGAACTGGTACCAGAAATACATGAAGTCAACTTCTTTTTCTCTCAGCATCGTTCGGATTTTACCAGCACGTCTTGCTCCACAGAGAAGCTGGTGAAGGCCGTCAGGGATCCTGTTCATGTCCGTATTTTATTCTCATGCTTCAATCACAAAAATTTACCTAAGCTTCTCTCTTCACACTTAAAATTTAAGCAAAAATGAATGGGTAATTACGGCATGGGACTTGGGTGTTGACCCAAGAATGGGGCAAAAGGCTCGTTTCTACTGCCTCATTCTATTCTATTTTAATCAAAACAGCATTGAAAAATTCTCTTTAACTTATTAATTTGAGAGTACGCATGTTTCATATTTGTGTATGTAATCCTGAGCTAAGAATACAACCAGTATTTATAGCGAACTATTTAATCAACTATAAACATTTCTATTCATAAAAGGTATTCTTTAGCATTAAACTGATGTTCCTTCCCCTTTATTGAACGCTTGTATCCTATCGGGTTTTGAACTGACCAGTTTCACTAACTACTCGTAGGGCATTTCAATAAGCTCTTATTTCTCATCAAAGTAGTACCAACCCAAAAATTAACCACCTAGATCGAGAATGGACCACTAATTCTTGTTGCTTTATTTTATTCCGCAGGGTCCGTCAAAAAAAAGGTATACTCTGTTCAGGAAAATGACATTCTTCATTAGAATGTCCTGTCAGGGTCCTTCAATATAACCCTTTACCGACGAAAAGGACCATACGGTCCTCTTTTACGGTCTTTGGGAGAATTGTTCTAATAATTAAACAGTGAGCAATATGAGGTTGCTACTAGGTTTGAACGCGGCGGCATGTTACAGCGTCGTTCTTTTGGCTGCCTGGCTCTCAGCGTGCTTCATTGCATCAGTGTACAGACGGTCTTTGTGAGCTTAGACGTACAAACTAGAAAAATAAATTGGTCGCTAAAGGGATAAGAGTCGTAGCACGTCAGCGTGGTCTCATATCTGCACATTTGCGTGCATGCGTATCCCGTATTTATTATACGATGTACTTCCTTCGGTAGGGAACACTTGGTGCATACAACGTTTTATGTTCATCGGAAACGAAGCAGGGGGTAAATCATCAAAATTTAATCCGTACATAATATCTTCAACAGTATACATTATGCTTTAGAAAATACAAGAAATATGAATAAAAATTGACTTGCCGATTGTTTTTTGGAACATTAATGCTGGAATGTTTTCTCGACTGTGTACAACTGTTTTTGAACAGAAGGAGCGCGCCTCAGCAGAATTACACTTAAACTTGAAAGACATGACGCAACGTAACCCGCACAACCCTCACCAAACCCTGGTCTCAACAACTTTTCCCGGGGGTTGAAATGATTTATTTTCGATTTCAAGTTCCGAGCAGGTCATTTTTTACCCACAAACGGATGCCTTTCCGGCTCATTCCTCCCAGTGCTCCATCTGTCAACCCCTTCATCAAGTCCAGCCAACTGCTTCTTGGTGCTCTTCCTGTCACGGACTTCCGCCCTAAATTGGATCCCAAAACTGACTTGAAACCGCAGCCGAAGATCTGTGCGACACTTTTTGAAGATACAAAATTGGCCAGTTTCACGAGTGAGAATTGAAATTTTATAGAGTCCAATTATTTGATCTTTCGAACCACATAGTGGGTCCATCGAACTACCTGAAGTTCCTTCAGTGAGTCACAATATGAACACATATAACGAATGTGAGGGAGCGATATTCCAGTTCAGTTCGATAGTCTTCAAACGAAAATGGCCACCTAAGGCCCGTTAACAATCCACACTTCGTACAATTTCAATAAATGTACATCTGGCCTACAACTATTTATTTGAAGCGTGTGCATTTTTATATTTTAATTGAAAATTATTATCGCACGTGAATAGAATTTTTTTCGTAGTAAAGTACGCTCTTAAATGCGTTGCATCATATACCACTCACGTAATACTAGGCTCTTCTCCCATACAAATTATTTTCGCGGTTTTAAAATATTTATTCGCCCACCGTTTTGTTTTCTACACATTTGGACAGGGTACTCGACGACAAATCTTTAAGAGTGTGAGCATGTGTCGAACTAATGGTTTCTAAAAAATGCCCTCGACGTCACCATGGTAACGCAAAGTGCTGCCAGGTCTCCAAGTCTCCCCTATCCGCGGCCTAGGACTCAGCTTCAAAGATTGGGTGAAATAACACCGCGATGGAGAAATTACGATCCCATGAATTTAAAACGCACTTTTGTGGCAGGCCTGACTCGAAGTTTCCCTTGCTTCTGTTTACGAATGGTAAAGTTAACAGACGGAGCACCTTAAGGACTTAACATCAAGGGAAACATCAAAAAAGTCCCTCAAAAATTCTCTGATCGTAGCGAAACCTGTTTAATGGACCAAAATGAATCACTGAAAATTCAATCGAGCAAAATCAATACGCCTAGAAATCTTTGCTCTAAGCCTTTCGCAAAAAAATTAGACCATCTCGTTGATGCATTGAACACCAAACTTTGTGTAGAAACTTAGCCAGTAAATACGTCACAAACTTTCCTCTTATCAGCGCAATAAATATTGAGATTAGAAAGTTGAGAGGGCTTTCGGCTTGGGCTGTAAATTCAAGGTTCTAAGTACACAGCAGGTGTTGAGAGCCGTACGACTTGCAGTGAACGAGTGGAACTTCACGAGAAGCCTCAGGCTTGCGAGGCACCTGCCAATACATCGCAATGCTCGTAGCTAAATACGCTGCTGGTCAACACAAAGAAGGCAAGCAATATTTTGTGCAGCACATGACTTTACAGAATGAAGTTAACGCCTTCTTCATCTGAAGTTGAGGAAGGTGCAAACAGAATGTTATTTATATTGAAGTTATTAATGTTAACGAAACTCTAAAAGGCAAGCAAAATTGCCTCAAACTGTTGAAGAAACGTTGCTAGCGCCTTCCTTACAGGGGAGACGCAATATTATGATGCAAAGCTGTAATATTTATGAAGCAAAACTGTTATTTTTGTGACGCAAAGCTGTGATGTTTATTAAACAAAACTGTGACATTTGTGGTGCAAAACTGAGATGCATATTAAGCAAACCTGTAATATTTTTGACTCAAAACTGTGATATGATACATATGACGCAAAGCTGTAATATTTGTGACTCAAAACTGTAATACGTATGACGCAAAGCTATGATATTTATGACGCAAAGCTATGATATATACCAGAAGAGAGAGCCGCCAAGTAATAATGTAATTAAGAGCTTCAATTCAATTTGGTGCAGACTGTTTCTCAGCAGTTCGTCCAAGTCTGGGCCTGAATCAAGCTAGGCGAGTTTGTGTGAGTTATTCTGTGATGTTAGAGTACAGGTTAGGGAAGCTTACCTAGCCAGGCAACGCTCTGCCAGGCAACGCTCTGCCAGGCAACGCTCTATCAGGCAACGCTCTGCTAGGCAACGCTCTATCAGGCAACGCTCTGCCAGGCAACGCTCTGCCAGGCAATGCTGTCAGGCAACGCTCTGCCAGGTAACGGTCTGCTAGGCAACGCCTTACCAAAATATGGACTTCACTAAATAACTGTTTTGTAGTTGAAAATTGCCCTTCGTTTCCTCGAACAAAGAGAACGCAAACAAAAGTACACTGAACTCTCATGCTGTTCACAGCCTGCAGCTCAGTTAGAATACAAGCAAGGCAATCACCGTGATTCACTGAGACGCTGACCGCTTTAGAGCTCGTTACTGTATTCACTTCAAAGCAAAACTCAGCGTCTCTTACGCTGTCTTGAACTTGTTCCTTTCCTGCTCTTCACTTCTTATTCGGAACTTCAAGATCCTTCGCAAGTTAGCGTCTTTGTGTCAGGTAAAATGACTGTGAGTTTTATGAAGAATGTGCCTGCAATAATCGAAAGACGAAAATTTACATACTGAATACTCGTATTTCTCACGGTTGATTCCGTTTTCTGATAGTTTTCACGAGCGAAAGATCCTTCTCACGCTAAAATGTCGAGGCTTTCATTTTTATTTAGCAGAAAATGAATAAGTTCAGCAGTTTATCCTTACTGGCGATTTGAATGGTGGTGTTCTGATAAGCCTTCGAGAAACACAAGTCTATTAATGCGTTTGAGGGAATTGAGCTTGAATCAAATCAAACCCAACAAGCGACTGGGGATTGCAGCAAATGAAACACTCCTAATCATAACATGGAGTAGATTTTTTAATAATATGACTAATAGGATTCGATAACAATGCGGCTTTGATCTAATCTCCGAGCCACCCTTTTCATGGTAATGAGAAAATGTGGCTCTATGTAGTCATTTTTTTTTAAAGATGGCTTCAATCCAAGCGATCAAATAGATCCCATTATTTCAAAAGTTTGCTCGTTCATGAGGTGCTTCAGTTAATTAACATTCACAGGACGGACTTGGAAGTCGACTAGCGTGTGTATATCTTGGCATTGTTCCTTAGTCGAGTGTGGTCAGAGTGTTACAGTCAGTGGCGTGTAGTGAGAGTGTTACACTCAGTGGCGTGTAGTCAGAGTGTTACACTCACTGGAGTGTGGTCAGAGTGTTACAGTCAGTGGCGTGTGAGGGTTACACTCACTGGAGTGTAGTCAGAGTGTTACATTCAGTGGTGTGTGAGTGTTACACTCACTGGAGTGTGGCCAGAGTGTTACAGTCAGTGGCGTGTGAGTGTTACACTCACTGGAGTGTAGTCAGAGTGTTACAGTCAGTGGCGTGTAGTGAGAGTGTTACAGTCAGTGGCGTGTGAGTGTTACACTCACTCTCTCTCTTCACCATTTTTCATTGAAATATTCATAGATAATAACAGCGTAAATTCATAATCGTACTTTAACTCAATAAACAGATATCATGACAACAGCTAGGCTCCATTTCTTCACAAGCTTCTGTTACAGGACTGGTCTATATTTTCTCAACATGTATATGGTGAGAACGCAAGAATGTCTTCAAATGAACTGAGAAAATCTCAGCACATTAATAAGCTCACGAAGTAAATTCTTCTACTTTTTTGGAACATTATTTTAACGAGTTTCGGTTACTGAGTAAGTTAGTTACTAAGTTACTAATTGTACCGGCATTTGGTCACCTGAACATCCGTACTTTGAAAATAACGCGTTATTCAATTGATATTTATTTTATTTATTAATTCCGCGCATCAAAATGTTACTGCTTGCGAACAATGTTAGCAGACAAACTTCGATTTATCGTACACTCCCCAGTGCATGAGTTATGATGTGCCTTCCTTGTGACTTCATGCCCTCACGCTGCACCTCAGACAACTACGTGCATCATAACCCAAAGCTCAAGGTAATTAACCTGAAATCACCCTGTAGAAAATCATTCTGGGAATGGAATGAATTTATTTTCCGTCAAGACGCGTCGTTTCACTGGATATGAATCTGCGAATTCCTCCTCCGCGCTGCCCGCAGGAGACAAGGCTGTTCCGTGCAAAAATGAACAAAAACTCAATCCATCATTCTAAAGTTTCAGTATTTTTTAGATTATTGCAGAGTAACAATTAACTTTCCAATTGTCTCGCTTTTTGAGTTGTCAAAGTTTTTTCCTATTAAAGACTTTTCTTTTCTAAAAAACAAGACAGTTCCGTGCAAAAATGAACAAAATCTCAATCCATCATTCTAAAGTTTCAGTATTTTTTAGATTATTGTAGAGTAACAATTAACTTTACATTTGTCTCGCTTTTTGAGTTGTTCAAGTGTTTTTCCTACTAAAAACTTTTCTTCGCTTCAATTTACTAATAAACTTTCTAAGGTTATTTCATTGAACAAGTGTAGGAGCTCATATATTATAAAAGATCCATTATTTAATTTTTTATTTCATTTTTTATATTCTAACTAAACTAGTATCAACTTTCGTTCAACTTGTTCAAGGTTTTCAATTCGTTACGAGCAATGTTAATTGTAATCAATTTATTATACTACTTACTCTTATTTATGACGTAGATATGGTCAATGCTTGCGTAATAAAGTATTATCAGAATAATACTCAGGGATATCGAAACCCTTTATTGAATGATAACAATCAGAATAGCACCCATTCAGTAAAATTAGGGCCCTTCACTTAATGCTAGTGATCAGAATAACACTCATTACGTAAAATGATAACCCCTCACTTAATGATTATGATCAGAATAACTCATTCAGTAAAATTGGAACCCCTCACTTAATGATTATGATCAGAATAACTCATTCAGTAAAATTGGAACCCCTCACTCAATGATTATGATCAGAATAACTCAATGAGTAAAATTGGAACCCCTGACTTAATGATTATGATCAGAATAACTCATTCAGTAAAATTGGAACCCCTGACTTAATGATTATGATCAGAATAACTCATTCAGTAAAATTGGAACCCCTGACTCAATGATTATGATCAGAATAACTCAATGAGTAAAATGAAGAGCCGTCACTTAACGCTAGTGTTCAGGACTGACCGAGCTGAGCACCCTCACTCGAGGGACGATGTCACAGCTGGTGGCGCGGCCGAGGGTTGCGTCCGAGGGCACCGCTAAACATCACAAATCATGAGACCAGCGCGTACACAGCCTCACCTTGCGTCACTACGCACAAAACTGAGGTCGTAATATCCTGGATTACTACGCCAGAATGTCGGAATAAAGCTCTTGGAGTCAGTTACACGGCCGAGTACCGATCGATTTGAACCTTCGGTATCAAATTATGTCGAGGCACGCAAGTCCACGGCAGTTGTACATACTACCTCACAGCAGCAACGCTAAGGCGCGACTGGATTGATACCGCCCAGCCAGAGAAATTTCACGGAATATCGGTGATGAGGGGATCTTGATGTCTTTATATTCACTTATTGTACTTCTGTGAAATTGTGAACAAAGACACTGAAAGAACTCACAAGCCGTGACTGTCCTTGACGTTTGTTTATAAAATTACGGTCTTGTGATATTTAGAGCGTTGATCTACCGCAAACATGAATGTGGATAGAGAGACCCGTTATTATGCAGCGGATTCTTTTATTCCAGGATAAATTAAAAGAAGCCTTTCAAGCACTGTTTCGTAACGCTGAATGAAGAGCGCTAGGAAATATTCAAAATCTCGAACAGAAGTCTCTTGTTTTGGTCGTCGGACTCCTGAGAAGCCCTAGCTGAACTTAATATTTTGTCACGCTCAGCTGTAGATGCTGTAGCTAAACTACGAATGGGCCTACAACTAAGCCCTACTTCAGCTAATATATTCTTGTGAAAGAACGAGCCTTGTAAGCCTTATTGTTCCGTTGAGAATGGGGAGCCATCCTCTCGAATAAAGTGTCCAGGACACGATATTGTTGCTCTTCAGTCCCACCTACTGTTGAGCTAAGCTGCGTAGTAGCAAGCACAGCTGCGTAAAATATATTTTAGCTATTAACAAAGAAAAAATCACGTTTTTTTGAATACCGGCTTTGTGAATTTGCAGCATTTTCACGTAGGTTCTGTTAATAGAAAGGGTAGGTCTGAATATATGGAAGAAAAGAGCTCTCCTTGTTCTTGAACAGTCACATGAATCGGGCATCGGAATCGTACATCTCTGAGCTACCTGCACAAATGAACGACACTGCGGCACTGATTTTTGTAGCTGGTGCCTTAATCCTTGAAACGTCATTTGTTTCCTATCAAAATATTGATTGAAAAAAAGTTTTGCTTGAACAACATGAAATTTTTACTATCTGTATGGATAATCAATGGAGATGCCACAAGTCAAGTTTCTGTGGTTTGAGTCTTAAATGATCGTTTTTGCTAATATTTTTTATCATTAACCATTCCCGTACTGTTAAATTGCTTCTGCAATATCCAAGTTAGTGCAATTAAGGCTAGCCCACCATCAAGCCAGTAGAAATGCCTCAGAAATGTCATCCAACCATCACCGCAGTTCCGTAAGACAGGAACATTATTTCCAATACAATCTGCAGTACATATACATTGTTTTTTTAATTTTTGACTCTAATTCTTGAGACTGGTGATGCTGCCAGCCACTGTTCCTGTCCTTCTGTGTCGCTACTTAACACGTTGACTCCGAAGTGGTACGTATGTATACCACTGAGGTTAGGTTCTGTAATTTTTTGAGATCCTTCTAGTGACTATGCGTACGAAGTGAAGTTTTACACCAATCAGGCAATCGGAGTCAACGTGTTAAGCTAGAGACTCGTAGGAACACGTCGGAATAAGCTGAATATTTGAGGAAGTAATTATTTAGTTAGTCAGTCAGTCAGTTTTCCCGGCCTTCTGCAGGACAAACAGAAGTTCACGTGTTGCGTGCAGACTCAAACTAGGGACCTGTGCAACACAAGCATAGGTGGTTAACCACTCGACTACAGTGGAAGCTCCGCAATGCGTCACATTCAGCACTAACGACGCAATACGGTGTGTAACGTGCAAGTTCCTAGAGGAAAAATTAATCCAATAAAGACTACTGTCTTTCTGAAGTCTTCGGTCCAGCGATCGGTTTCGATGTACCTGAAGCAATTAGGAAGCCATTCTCGTTCCCTCACAGAGAGCACGTCATCTCAAACGAGTCCTCATGTGACCTGTCCAAGAATGGCAGACTCGAACGCACTCGTCATAACGGTAGGCTCCTCACCAAGACACCATCCTTCCAGCGACACCTCTTTTCTTTGACTTTCTGAACTCTGTCGACTTCTTAGTTTGTCACTCCCGATGTGCTGCTGGACTACCATCCTCTAGTTCACCACCTACCGCCCCAATTGTCCATGCGGCACATCTTGGCAGTATTCTGAAGTTGATCCCTCCTTATACATCATACGCTGTCATCCCCTCGATCTCAGTCATGCTGCAGTTTGTCGTCGAAAACTTTCCTCAAGAGCCTGTGCTCATCCATGCGAATAACACATCCTGACCAGCGTTATCTTGCTTCCATTATCTAGGTCCTTTGCGGCCAAGTTACGTCGGCCATTTGTCTCAAATCCCTCATGTGAAAGGAGACGAGTCTCCTTACCTTTATGCAGCAAAGAGTCCAAGTCTCACAGTTATACAGAATTGTAATGACAGTAACCCCGTAAATAGAAATATTTGTGCTCAGGGAAATATTGTGAGCGCCATAATCGACGTTCCCCCTTGCCAAAAACTGCATATGTATTGACGATACAGTTAGTAATGTCAGAGTCTGAAATACATTAGATCTAATTCACTTTAGTTCTATATTCTAAATGATTCATTAAAAAGTTATGGGAAATAAACTAACAAACAAGTAATGATGAGTGATAATTCACGGAAGATTTCGTTCAGCCAGAAAAAACTTGGTAGTTATAAAAATAAAGGGTGAAGAAGCGCGTAATTGCCTTACGGCATGACGTAAAATTGTTACGCTCATGGCATCAGAAGTGTGATTGTCTTTACCAAAGAATTAAGAGTAGGAGCGAGTGGACTCACATCATTGTAGTTACTTTAGTAGTTATTCTATCACATAATCAACAACAAAATTTTGTAAATCATTTTGCAACGTCTTTTTTGCGACTGGTTTTTACATAAAATCGAGCACCATTCGTTCTTTCGTTAATTTTTTAACAAAATGAATGAGTGATAAACATTTTAAATTCCAGTGACAAAAAAGTTTTAATGGGATACTGTAATTTTGGGAGCTCATATATAGTATTAAATAAAAACATTCTTTTAAGAGCATGGAAGGAACAGATACGGGTGACCGCTGCATGGATATTTAAAAAAAATACATCACAAGAAATTTTCATATTACAAAATATTGGATTCTTTCAAAACTTTACTTAGTCTGAAATATAACTATAATTTTCATATAAATACAAAATCTAATACTTGTGCATCAACAATGTCCCTCTGAATCGTAAACTTCTTTAATTAGGAACTCTATCGCACCTCATGAACCCATTTGAATTATTCTCAAGTAGAAGTAAAGTCCCTTCGCTTATTATAAAATATGGGATAACTGCTCACAGAGTTGCATGTTTTTAATTTTTCAACCCTTATGAGAATAATTTAAACAGAACCCTACCTCTAATGGCGCTGTCTCAATAGCAAACTCATTTACCAAACATGGATGGTCATCGTTGCGATGTTGTACGCAGCCTCACATGCATCCATATCATCCCATTTTCCACTTACTGCATAGATCTCGTATTTGTTCATCATGCAGAGTAGAGGCATCAATAAATACCCTAAAACTAGTATACACTGAACTATCTTTTTAGTTCATTCTACATTCTCATCATTTTTTCTACCAGACTTGATAGCATTACAATAACTTGTGACAAAGTGGTCAGAAAACGCTGGTCACTGTCCAGGTTGTCTTGTAAGAGTGTAATGGATCCCTTGCATTCAGTCATGAGCTGCTCGCGCGTGCAGCCATAACACTTCTACTGTATACCGTAACATGATGTTTGAAACGAGAAAACAGTTGTAGAACTTCTTTCCAAACTCCCAACTCTGTGCTGATGTTAAAGAAATAGTCACGGCACAGAGTGAAGTAGTATGACGGCAACAGGAACATCAAGCGTTAAGTTTGCATCATGTCGTCTTCTTGAAAGTCCAGCTTTTGAATGTTGGGCAGAAGGGCACTTTCTCGAAGAAAGATATTCTGTTCAGAGAAACAACCATATAAATTTCCCTAACTCAATTCTCCTAATTTTTCTAACTCAGTCGCAAACAAAAAAAAATCATTTAGAAATTATCAGAAGTTTTTGCTATTCAGAAGCGATAGGAGCTCGACAAATTCGCGAGTCCAGATGTTAACTATACTTTTTCTACTACATATCAATTTGAGAGAAAGTTTCAAGGTGAAATTTTTCATTTACGCTTCAGCTCTGAATCCATAATGACTTTTAAACCCAGGATGGGAATTTTCTAGCCAGGAATTAAGTATTGAACCTAGTATGTAAGTTCTAAATCCCATTATATGAGCTCTGAATCCATTTAGGTGCAGACCAGAAAGCTATTTTTGAAATAATACTTTGCCCTACATGCATCAGCTTTGTCAGCTGGCTGAAATGAATATACAGCCTGCACAGTTTTCTCCCAAAGGAATAACTATTTTTCTGTGAGAGGAACTGAACTTCATACTTCATAGTTACTGAAAACCCAAATCCTCCGACAATGAATCACGTATTTTCTTAAAAAAGACTCTGAGGCAGAACAAGAGACACATTCATGTGAAGTATGATGCAGTTAAGAAACCATCTTTCAAATCCAGAATAAGCTTCTATGATAATACAAGTAATTGGTCATTCCTCTCGAGTGATGTTCAAGAGAATATCCTTCTCAGTGGAGTCTAACAAAATTTATCATACGATGAAGAATGTGGCGATGAAAAAACTGTGATGTTCCTGATGCCGTGAGCTGGATTTCAGTACGCTGCGTGAAAATTTAATTTTTTATAACTTTTTATTACTTACCCTTATGACCTTTATTCAAGTTTGTTACTATAGATAATGATTTTTAAATAAATATTCCAGATGTGGGAAATTCTATTGATGAGATCCTAATAAGACTTAAAATCGACGGCTGCGTAAAAAAAATTATATTACTTTTGAATGTGTGTGTATGAAATGACTTACTGTTTTTCCTCCATCTATTTCTGAATTAATATATATATATATATATATATATATATATATATATATATATATATATATATATATATATATATATATATGTACTTAGCTATCATAAAAACATTCAAAATCTAGATTCCAACTCTCCCATTCTACCCTGCTTGGTAAAACTGATGCAGTCGTAACATAGATCGTATTCAAGCATAAACAAGGGCTTCTAAAGTATGGGGATAAATGCTCACCTCCTGATGAAAGTCATGCCGAAAGGAAAGTCGTAAGTTTTGCTGGTTACTTCAGTTGCTTCGCCCTCTGACTCGTCCATTTGCTTTTTCCAGTGCACAAGTCCTCGCTCTTTGTCCGTGCCTGGAAGTCCCGAACTTTGTTAAGTGTGATAAAGTGGAGTAGCTCTGTAGCAAGGTCAACTTGAGCTTCTTGTGGAGGAAAACTGCTAAGATATTTTGGTAGAAGAAAACTTGATGCTTCTTTTTTTGCAACACGACACAACAACTGAACATGTACAGCGCATTAATTCGTGCTCTCGCAATTCCAGTCTTTGATACGTGCGAGACGTTAACATCCCCTTGGTCTGTTGCAGGAAGTCGAAGACGAGCTTTAACTAAAATTTGTGTACTCGAAATTTGACGAGAGAAACGAGGGGAAAGAAACTAACTTTCATCGTGTTTTAGAGTACATAGCTTTGATCTAACGTCAAACTAACTAACTTTGATCTAACTAACATTTATCTGGAAATATCTTCGTAAGAAACATTTTCCCGCTATAACCTGAAATGGTGTCATCTAAAACGACAGAGTGCACACCTGTAATTGTGTTACCTAAGACCACGCAAGAAATTGTGTTATTGAGACGCACACAACACACACCTGGAATTGTGTTGTTCAAGAACACGCGAGGAATTGTGTTATTGAGACGCACACAACACACACCTGGAATTGTGTTGTTCAAGAACACCCGGGGAATTGTGTTATTGAGACGCACACAACACGCACCTGGAATTGTGTTGTTCAAGAACACCCGGGGAATTGTGTTATTGAGACGCACACAACACACACCTGGAATTGTGTTGTCCAGCAACACCCCCAGAAAGCCTCCGACGAACATGGAAGTCTTGAGCAAGACAGTCACGATCTGCGTCAGCGCGGGCACTGCCTCGGAGTGAATGGCATCAGGATGCTCTTCCAACCACTGTATTAAAATAATCCAATTACAACTTGCTTATCGTAGCCCATTTCAAATCCTAAATGAGGTAGTCTTAGTTGAAGGTGTGAAGTTTAAGCATCACGGCTTGGAAAATGGAGCAAAGATCAATATTAAGTAAAGGAAGTCTTAATGTTTCAAATGATGCCAAGCATTATCCAGTCGTAGCTTAAATTAACCTAGACATTAGAATGAATACAGCAAAACTTTGATAGCATTAAATTTTACCTGGTAATTCAGTGTATTAATATCATTAACAATTAAGTGCATCATTCACCGATAACTATGAAAAATACGAGGAATTGTACTCTATTTTCTAAAACACTGATAAGATTGTTCAGTTGAAACTTCATTTTCATACACGTAGTTGCATTTTTCATTCAAGATTTTCTTCATAATTTAATAAACGTAACAGAATTGAGAGCGTACCTTAGACAAAGCGAGTCCGAAGAAGATAGGGAAGCCGAGCACGAAGAGGTTCCTGGAAGAGTTCAGGTCGACGTACTGAATGGAAGAGATGCCAACGGCCGTGATCATGGCGAACATGACACAGAAAATTCCGCCCACCACAGGCTCAGGGATGGTCACAATCATTGCACAAAACTTACTTAAAATTCCGACGAGGACCATGACTGCAGCGCCGAATTGGATCACCCGGCGACTGCCCACCTGCAACCCAAGGTGAAATGATTATCCCAAGTGGTTTAGAAGGAATCATGGAGACTTGTGAGCCTAGGTTGCGAGAGCAGGTCGCAAGAATTTCCCTCTCTCTCGAATTGTTTTTTTCAAAAACTGAAGAGTGGAATGCCAGTGTTAATTAAAGCTATTCTGACTTAGACGTTCAGCTACTTCGAGTATAATCTTATTTGAGATTAAACCCGGTTCTCCAGCATTAATATTTAGCAAGCGATGTATCTTCTGAAATTAGTTTATTGTTACTGTCCATTTGAAAGCGTTTAAAATGCTGCAAAAATTCTTTATGTAAGATTTTCAAGCCAAATTTATGTCTTGGTTTAACCTGCAGTTAATTTCAACACAATCAATAGAAATCCGCTCTAAAACTAACTACATAGAGGATTTCTTGACACCATGGAATGCCAACTAATTACGCACGATATGAATCGTTTTGCAAACAGTATGATTTGAAATTAGTGAGAGAATACAGGTAATAGATACTGATGTCCGTGAGAAAATATCATCTTGGGCTTTGCCCCACATTCCTCAATTATACGTCAAAAAACAACATACGATATTTGACGAAGAAAGAATCCAAGTGACCTAAAAACGTCAGCACAATGTTACCTATGCGTCTTAGGAAACTACCTCAGCTCATTTTAAGAAAAAATGGACTAAATAATTCGAAAATCCTCCGTGGAAGCTCCATAAAAAGTGCTTGTAACACAAAACGCCAAGCGGATAATAAACTACGCCATTAAAACACCATAAACCGCTGCCTCACGGTCGTCAGGTCGATGCCGCATCTATGCCACTGTACATACACGCTGCTGTCACTGAGAAGTTACATTCACCAAAGTTTCAGAAAATTCACGTCCAGCATGCCTTCTGGCCAGTGTTTCCCCACTCCGACGGTGACACAAAGGTTTTCCCTTAACCCTTTAGCGAATAAAAGGACAATTCGGTCGTCTTTCACGGTCTTTGGGAGAATTGTTCTAATAATTAAACAGTGAGCAATATGAGGTTGCTACTAGGTTTAAACGCGGCGGCATGTTACAGCGTCGTTATTTTAGCTGCCTGGCTCTCAGCGTGCTTCATTGCATCAGTGTACAGACGGTCTTTGTGAGCTTAGACGTAGAAACTAGAAAAACAAATTGGTCGCTAATGGGTTAAGTTAAGCATGATTCTTACTTTCGTGAGGCCGATGGCGCCGATGTTTTCGCTGTAGGAAGTGGTGCCGTTGCAAGTACCCCAAACACCTGCCAGCAGGCACCCCAAGCCTTCCATGCCGATGCCTCTGTTGATGGCGTGACGAGGAGGGGGCGGTGCTCCTGTAGGGTCGTGGAACTTTCAGTAAACGGGGCATTTTTTTCCACCTTCGACATTTCAAGACAGCGTCGTGCAAACTTGTGGTCGTGTTCGTTGCTCATTGGAAGCGACCAAGTCAGAGCCCTATTTTAATATTTAAAACACTTATGGTATTGAGATTCAGTAATGAACAGCAAACATTCACTACGAACAATACACGTTTCATGTTGATGTTTACCTCAACGTGTGCAGCAAAGTAATAATGATAAATTCTTCAGCCCGGATAGTACAATTACCTATTTATACCTGTAATCCTAACCTGAGAGTCTGGCACAGGCGTAGTAATCTCCAATACTTTCCAAGATGGAGGCCAGAACCCCCGCTAGCATGCCGAAGACACCAGCGGCAGACACGGTGGGGGTGCCCCACTGACCGGGATAAGGTACCCTCACCCACGGGCTGTTGGCGATGAGGTCTGAAGATTTGTCTGTTCTCGCATGGGAGTCTTCTGACAAGGCGCCTGTGGCTGTGAGAATGCCGCACGTCGCCCATGATAGAAGGATGGCCAGCAACACCTGCCAAGGACGGTATGAGGTTGTCTACTCAGCAAGTACACGGTGCAGCAACGTAACTTCCGTTTTTCAAAGGAAGTTCCTTTAAAAAAAGAAGTTAGGTTGCTGCACCGTGTACTATGGATGAGGTGCAGTCCTAACGATATGAAAAGAATAGCTTCATTTGGTGCCAACAATGAGAAATATTATAGTACCCTCAAGTCCTCTCTAAGAAAGAAGGAGGGAATAAAGTAAAATCAAATTATTTAAGTAAAAGAAGTAATAAGAACTACATTTGTTTTTTGTTTTTTTGAGGAGGGGGGGAGGGGGGTAGAAAGACACAGGGTACTAGTTCATTAACAGCAATTAAAGAATCAAACCGTCCAAAAATAATATCAGTTTAACCGCCGGCGAATCTGACAAACACACTAAGAAAATCTATTCCAATTGAAACGGTACGGAAACCTGAGACATATCGTAAAATGATTGGTTGCGGTGAACACGAAATATGATCTCTAGATTCTGTGTAAATATTGTTGCAAAGTGGTTATGCAAGATACTAAAAATTGATAAAGTTTAGATAATTTCCACCTCATTAGTTCTGACATTGAACTAGCACTCACCGTAGGAAATTGTCGGGAAAAAACAGTGAAGTCTGAGTAAGAGGGCGGGTGATAATGCATGTTACAGTGTTTGAAGTGGCGCAATTCTTAATGCGTTGTCTAAGGTTGTTCAAAATTGCGGTTCAAACCATGTACTTAGTGGTACACATATGTATCGTGTTGACATACGGCAACAAAGAAACTCATACTTATTTTATTTTCATTTCACCAGCTTGGATCTGTAGTTGACTTCTATTTCATAAATGATGAACACAATTGTTTAGCAACGACAAGCAAACTATATAAATAACACACACCGTTCTTTATGTCAGCGGAACATGAAGCATTAAAGTTCGTCTACTAACCGGGAAGAGTCCAAAAATTTGAACTTTTATGAAGCGCACTCCTTGCTTGCTGTAGGTGGGGATTGGCAGGCTGATGTTGCGCAGATACTGCGAGAAGAGTATCAGCAGCGCGATCGTCCTGTGCGTGACGAAGTTCGTTTGGACGTCAATCAACTGTTTCCAATATTTGGATTGCAGCAACACATTGGAGATAAACGTATAACTGTATAGCAAGACAATGCAATAAATTATGTTACGTTTATTTGTCACTGTCAGAATGTGCTCACAGAGAGCATCATGAAGAAACACCCGCCGTTGATTAGACAAGACTTGTACCCGAGGCATTAAAGCCTCAGAGTTTGTGCTTGAGGAACCTTAACAAACACAAGATAGAAAAGAAAAACCGTTAAGTTTTCATGATTATTAACCAAGCGCTGTAATTGCTTATTCATCTAAACAGCAATATAGGAGATATATTTTTAAGACTATCTATTGAAAAATGCGACAAACTTTTACACCATTCATAACGTCGGTCTGTCTGTTCCTTTCTGTCTATATTTGGTGTGCAAAACAGATAGCTGTGCTTATGTATTCCTTCTGTATTACGAGTGAATACGATGCAGGTAACAGTATTCAGGGATACCTGTTCATGCCTGCCTGACCGATGTGCCTGCACACAGGCCTCTTGAGACGTGTACTCACATGAAGGAGATGCCCCAGTGCTTGGAGGCCTTGTCCACGGCCACGTCGAAAAGAGAGAGGCCGATCAAGCTCACGGTGGGCACGATAGCCAGGGGGGTGATGAAGCTTACTAGTAGGCCAATCAGACCTACACCAATACCAAAGCATAAATCAAATGCAATAACGTTTCAGCTAATGGGGGAAGTTGAACATTTACTAAAGTAGTCAGTAATTAGGCAGATCTGTCGATGAGTAGGACTCGAGTTAACTTCCAGAGCAAAAACTTTTTCTGGGCCCTCGTGGATTTTCAGACAGTTGCAACCAGTAAAAAACGCTGTTTTTCCATTGGGCAATTGCTGATAAGAAGTTGACTGAATTCTGAAAGCTTAATCAACACGGTTCTCAGCAAAAACCCGGAACTATCTTACTCAAAGACCGTAACAGCACTGACACCTCAGAATAAAAGTGACTTACATACCTGTTTTGACATCAATTAGATGAGCCGAGGGTTTTGTTGCCCAGACATTAGACTTGTTTTTAACGAAATATTGAAGCAATCAAAAGAGTGAGAGAACTAGAATGTCAAAATGAGAGTAACATTTACTAAAATCACTTAAGAAAATAACGAATTCGCACGCTTGACAGAATCTAAGCATTCCAAGTATTTCTTTTCATTGTAGCTCAAAAACTGACGAAGTATTCGCCACATTATCCTTATTAAAGACTACAGAGCTATCAATTCACAAAACAAATTTTACTCTCTTAACTTTACAACTTCCATATAGGTGAAACATGATGTTCAATATTTCTCAAATACTACCTGTTACAACAAGTCTCTAGGTCTAAGTGTGCGTAACATAGTGGCATTATATTATGGAGAGCAGTTGTAAACAGAAACAAATTTCTTACTGTAAATTATATGGGAATAACCACGTCACGTCAACCAATTGCTGAGGAATTCGAGACAGTAGAACTGATGTCAAGCCCTCACCTGTGAAACCAATCAGTATCTGGAAGAGAGACGAGACCATGATGGCACCCTGCACTTCACGCATGCGTAGCTGCCACTCCTCCTGCTGCTGCTCCTCTGTCAGCATCGTCAAATTCAGGCTTTCGCAAGAAGCAAAACTCGTGTGCAGGATTGCGAACGTCGGCACGAAGAACGCAAATGTTCCCCCTTGTATTATAGGCAGCCTGGACTCGGAGCGTTGAGATCACAAAAGTTGTAGGTACAAACGTGTTGGAGAAACATGGGGAGCCATATTAGGTATGCGGACTCAAGATGGAAACTTCATATGGAAAGAACATCATGATATTTCATACATCGTTTCATTCGTTTCTGAAACACGTAATTCTAAATCTGCCCGAGACACAGAAAATGTAAAACGAAGTCAGCCACGTTCAGATAGCTTCACAAAATCCCCAATTCGGTACTTAATGAATTTCATGCATAAATGTGATATAGTTGTATACGGAAATATATTCGTGTGTATGAATATATCACATCTGTATGATCCATTAATATGTGATTCATTTCACATGGAATTGTGTCTAATACATGAAAATATACTTGTATGATACATGAAGATTTTGTACCTGGTACCAAAAGTGGACTGTAAGAACGTCACAATGCCGGAGACGAAAAAGATGGTGCCTAGGATAGCTCCTCTGGCAGGGTCGTGAGGTAGGATGCACAGGGCGGGCGTCAGCACGTACGGGATGGTGACCGTGCCTCCCACCATCGTCAAGAAGTGCTGTAATAAACCGTCAGGAAGTGCTGTAATAAACCGTCAGGAAGTGCTGTAATAAACCGTCAGGAAGTGCTGTAATAAACCGTCAGGAAGTGCTGTAATAAACCGCCAGGAAGTGCTGTAATAAACTGTCAGGAAGTGCTGTAATAGACCATCAGGAAGTGCTGTAATAAACCGTCAGGAAGTGCTGTAATAAACCGTCAGGAAGTGCTGTAATAAACTGTCAGGAAGTGCTGTAATAAACAGGTGAACAGTCTGCCATTAGTGAGATAGTGACGTGAAGTTCAGCACGCATGAAGTTGAACTGTTGGCTAACAAGGTGACTGTGGCGAGTAATAAAATAACTTATGAAGTGGACGATTTACAGCATAGCTGATGTTTTGGTAGCGAAGATAACACCAGGAATTAAGTAGATAACACAGCGGTAAAATAGCTTTCGCTACTTGTATTAAAGATTCTCACTATATCGATATTCGTTGAAAAATCTAATAGGGTAGTATATAACTAAGAGCGCTGTTTATTTCTTGATATATTACGCTGTAATATTACTACCTCCTCCGATTGATATATAACTCAAAGTTTACCTATTTAATTTATTAAAGGTATAAGTAATTCTAAAAGTGCCAAGGAAACCTGCAGCTCTACAGCAACGTAAAGAACAGGTTTTTCACTAATTTTTCATACTCAACGCCATTAGAAAAAAATCTAGGTTGAAATCATCCTCACCTGCAACCCAAGACACAAAGCAAGGTACCACGGAGGGTTTTCCTCGATTGAATAAAGCAGCTTGTCAGCTCCATCGTCATCATCGTCATCCCTGTTCTCCGAAGTCTCCTGCGGATTGTCGTAGTCTGGCGCATTCTCAATCTTTAGAAAACTCGCAGCATCTGAAGTTTGACCGGAGTTTTTCAACTGTGGCTTTTGTTCTTTATTATTAAGAATAGATGATAGAGTTGGTAGAGCCCCAGATGTAGCTGCTTCCTTCTCGCTGAGGATCGAGGATAACGAAGGCAGCTGACGACCACCGTTGTGAGACGAGGATGAATGTCGTCGAGGATTGTTTGGTGAATAGCCTGGACTTGCACGGTCCTGGAATAGTCAGAGGTTGTTTGTCATGCTATTAAAAATTATCACACGATGTGTAAGCATGGAATGTAATTCACAAAGTACCGCCCTCAGTAGTCTCTGCTCATTCGCACGCTTGTTTCAGTAAACTCACACTGAAATCAGTGCTTCACTGTAAACTGTACTAAAGAATTGTTATTTCGTTAAATCTAAAGAAGAAGAATCTATTGATTTCAATGCACAGTTGAATATCGGGCAAAAGTTACAGATATGTACCAGCACAAACAGACAGAATATTTTAACTGAATATTCTAAGACGGAATATTCAGAAGATGAATATCTCTATCGTAGGCGTTCGTTTGTTTTCTCTTCTATCACACGTCACGAGAAAAAAACTGCTTTTTGTTTTCGAGAGCAAAATTTTGTCTTGTATTGCGTAAAATATGAGTGTCGACCTAGGGAGGTGAGGCTTGTGTTTGAACAGAGAGGCCAATTTTTTTTAATTTTTCGACACGTTCGCTTCGCATGACGTTGTTGATTAAAACATTCCAACTTTGTTTCTATACGACAATAATACTCGAAGCTTTTGTTTTATATCTCACCATGAATGCACAATAGTTGAGTACTATTACATTTCCTTGACACCTGTGTTTTGTAGAAAATTTATTGTTTTACTCTTTAGACTTCGTAGACAACGATGCCATCTAAGAAATTGTGCATTTTCGTCAGTTTTTTATCAACTGAGCTGTAAATTGAGTGCAACGATTTAATAACACCATCAGTAGCAATGATTATTATAGAATTCGTTAGCCTAAAAGTCAATTGAAAGTAATGCTTTTGTATAAAAGGGCATGGATACTTTTTATTTAGTGAATAAATTATTTCCATAACTGCACGCTTTAAATACCTTCATATGATATATTAACAAAAGAATTGTCCCGCGAAATTAGAAAAAATCAAAAATGCTGATATTTTATTGTTCACTGATTACGATTAAATTATTCTTTTTATACGAGGATGCCTGAGACTGCAACTTTATGCCACGACTGCCAGGGTTCCGATCCCTCTGACCAATCACATTTTCCGCTGACACCACGCAGTGTTTGTTCTTGCATTGAGACATTGAGTCACAATGCCGAGTGGAGGAGCCTTTTGCATCGTTCTAAGTGAATTTTCCCTCATCGTCTACCTCCTCGACCTAGAGAATGCTAGAGTCACTGTTTGCACAAGAAACAATGGTAATTGAACATTTATTTTACAATAAAAAACAACAAACAAAAACGTATATTTCCAATAAAATATTTTGTGTAGCCATTGCCATTGTGCAATCTATGTGTAGCCATTGTGCAATCTATGGTTATATTGATTCAATTATTTTATGATATCTCAGAGTCAGAGCATGTATATATACAGGTTATATTAACTTACCAAAGTATGGAAAGAAAAAATGGACTAACCTTGTCCTCGATGTAAGCAGGGTTGTCACACATTTTTGTGTAGGTTTGTACAAATTATTTCGGAAGATTTTATTTTGTGAACTAAGTATAAGACAATGATAAACACGTCACTAGACCTCAATACTAGTTCACAACACTAGTCGTGGGACACCTCTGCCATAACCACTTCGAAATTTTTAATTCTAGTTAATAGCATGTATATTATTTTATCGCATTCTTAATATCAAAAAGATATCTAGTTTTATTTTAAATTTTTGAATAAATGTTCTTTCCTTTATTAGTTGTTTATTTTCTAAAAATTTTGCATTCGTGTATCCACTCAGGAAAATTCGATGTTAACAGAAAAAAAGTGATGTTTTAGATTCTTCATTAGAAGCTTTTTCAGTCACCGTCTCTCGTCTCTGAAAAATAAAAACAATCAATTATTGCTCTCTATTTATGTACAAGCATAAATGGGGATTCTTGCATTGAATTTAGCGTAACATACTTTTTAACCTTCAAGTTTGTCTGTTAATGTCAGTGATCGCTTGGATATATTTGAAATACATATATATTCGAAATATTTGAAATATATATTGGATATATTTGAAAATATATGCGCTCCCTTTGCGCATGTATTTTCATTAACTGACATATTCTAAAGTACAAATTAGAAGGTATATATGAAAAGTATCTATACACAATGATCAAATTGATTTTTCTTGCATCAAAATAAATTTGAATTATTTTATTTTGCCTTAGTTTTTCTATCAGTTGCTTACTTGAAATGAATAGGATGTATGCCGTAAAAAACACACAGCGACTTCTCGAACTGTAAATGCTCTGCAGACTGTATTAGGTATGTACATAATAAACCATTATATTGTGTTGAGTCTCGTATTTTGGAATATCACACTGGAATTAGTCAAACAGTCCTCAAGTTAGGAAGTCTCACAAACGATGTTTCTATTTTATTTTCGATACATTTTCGGCAATTTTTTGACAACGTTACTCGTGACGAAATAATTAAATCCTTCACAACTTCTGATTAGTTTTTACGACTTCATCACTTGTTATTTATATCAGAAAAATTTAAATGAAAATATATTTTTACTCATTTTAACGACGAGATTTAATCATGGAACGCTCCTAGATCTAACCTCACTCCTCTTCATTTCCTGTTGTATTTCTAAATGTATTTTAAATTTATATCAATCTGTGTTAAAATATGACTTTACTCTACAAGCCTGATGCAAATTTTCTAGACTATCGAAACCCGACTTTAAATTTCTGGAGTTTAGTTTCTCAAGGCGACCGTGCGTGTGAGACGTACCCTTGCGTGGAAAACGACGACCGTACGATGTCACCATATTTCATGTACAGGTGGTTTGATGACCTGATTATGTCACGAAATGTACAGGTGTCTCTTCATGATCACAGCACCACCATTCCCCTTTGTCTATCAGATGACCTAACACGAGATGAACGGCAGTTATGTGCTTGTGTGTCACTGTGTCAACTACAGTTCTGTGTGTGTGTGTCACTGTGTGAACTACAGTTCTGTATGTGTGTGTCACTGTGTGAACTACAGTTTTGGGCTTGTGTGTCACTGTGTGAACTACAGTTTTGGGCTTGTGTGTCACTGTGTGGACTACAGTTTTGGGCTTGTGTATCACTGTGTGAACTACAGTTCTGTGCGTGTGTGTCACTGTGTGGACTACAGTTCTGTGCTTGTGTGTCACTGTGTGAACTACAGTTTTGGGATTGTGTGTCACGCATCGGGACATGATTTATTAAAATATCGTAGAGCGTTTATTTTATTATCTGTAATAACATCATCGTGTATTCGGTATTATATTCAAGAACTGCGTTCTTCTGATTAAGGTCAATTGATGATGAGCACATGTATTTAGTATAGCAGTATAATTGGTTCCAAATATGATACAGAAAAGAAGTTTCATCACGGCCAAAACTGCTTCTAACGACCGTATAATTAAACAACCCATTCAATTGTTCTCGAATAACAGTGTTCGTGTTAGTCATCAGTTCACGCATCCCTGAAGTGGATGAGAGGTTCCCTCCTGTGTGAAAGTAAAAGTAGGGCTATCGCTTACTCTAATATAGCGAGGTGGTCTGCATGCCCTACCCCGTAAGAGGGCTGCTTGTTCTTAATTGTGTCTCTTCATGAAGACATTTTGAGCTTTTGCTCTGCGTACAGTTAGCCACGAAGTCATTCGTACGGCCACCAATGTTTAATCCTTTTAGTTATTTCCTAGAATTTAATGCTTGTATGATTCCAAGCTCTATATTTTATTAAGTTCATGAAAGAAATTTAAAACTAAGACTTCAGAACGACAGATTTAATTTTACAAATTTAACAAGCACATCATTTGATAACTAAATTGACAAAAATATTTGTACAGTCAATAATAATACTGATAGTCAATAGCATGACTTTTTATCTTGGCAACTTAAATTAAACACTTTTTATAATTTTCAATCAAATTTAACCATGTTTATGTTGAGATATTATTCCATTCTTTAATGCTTACATGTTCTGATTCTTGAAGGTTTTCAGAACACGACGATGTATTCGAATTTTTAATTCTCGCCATCGATTTCTTCAGTTTTCACAGTCACGTGTATTCAATGAAAACTTTAGCTACTTCATTTAGTTATTATGTTTCATCCCTCCTTTGACTGCAATTAAATTACTACTCCAACTTGTACTTAAATAATCTCAAAACATTTATGTTTAACTGAAAAATAATCCATGTTTAACGGTTGATGCTGTGTTGTTGTGGAGAAAAACTTCAATTATCCGACGCTGAATCTTGTTTACATCATTATTCCGAGATAACTCAATTTTTATTTCATCACTCCACAGTACTCGTTCTCAGGTGCAATTTTTTGTTCAAGAAAGTTTTGGCAGAAATGTAGCGTTCTGAAAGATGATGTGAATGGAGACTAGGCGTATGTCGTGCTCCATGTTCACATAAGACATTCCTATTTAAATAACGATAAATTCAACGAATATTTATTTTGATGCTTTAGACATCTAAGTCATTAGCTGTATTTTGAACACAACTCTTGTGTTCATAATCTCGTTATGTACTCGTACATAGTTTGGGCTCCGTGTGACATTTTCAACAATCTTCCACGCCCAGGCTAAGTCTCTGTCGTACCAAACTCTCTGAACTTCTTGATGACATGTTACACCGTAGATCTAGGGATAGCTAATCATTTTTAAGTCGTTCCATAACTATTGAAAGATTTGTGCGGGTCAATAATTTTTTGCCTCAACTTAATGCTAAGCTCTTTTATCTTGACCATACTGCCGTTGAAATGAAAATAACAATGATGTTTATTACAGTACGTTATGATCATCAAGAACTTTTCAGAATATTTTAATAAATAAATATCCTACAATGCTCTGCACATGAAATAAAAATGTGAATTACTCTTAATTATTGGTACTTTTAAATGGAAATTTTTTATTGTAAGAATATTTTTGTGAATTAATTTTTTGCATGACAATTGTGTTAAATTTGTTATATTAAATCTGTCATTCTGAAAACCAAGTTTTAAATTTTGTTTTATGTACTTAATAACATAGAAAGAATTTGGAATCATACCAACATTAAATTTTAAGAAATATTATAAATAAAAGTATTGAACACTGGTAGGTATTGGAATAATTTCGTCGCTAACTGTGGTCGTATTCATGCTAAATTCAGCATCGTAATGGTCCTTTGTTGAGACGATCGAGCATTGTGATTTGCCGTTCAAGTTTCACTGAGTCTTTATCAATACTTCCAAGGATATTTTGCTGCTCGTATGACGATAACTTACTTTGAATTGTTCTATTTTTAGCTCTGAAATTATTAGCGACCGTGAGAAATGAATGGATGATGTCATGCCAGAAGCAAAAGTTAGAAGATAATTAACGATAAGAATGTGGTGTCATTTTCGCTACCTTAAATATTTTCACGTATTTGAAGAAAGTAAACTCGTTAATTTACTAATGCCAAGATCATAGCGCCTCCGATCTTGGCATTCGAATTGAGTGCAATATTCGTGCACTGCATTGAAATCATTTGATCAAGCCGATGCATTTATTTCATTTGAAATTTCGAGAACGTAGCTTTCAGGATATCAATTACCCGTTTGTCTTAAAAGAACACTTTCTGAGACACGTAAAATATAACAGTCGGTTACTTATGTAAATTGGCGAGTTTTCTGACTTGAAAGTCATGCCTTGAAACAGTGCATAATGAGTGTGTCTGTTTGAAGTGTCACGAGGTTCAAATCTGTCCCAGCATGTACTGCGTCTAGTCTGTCCCAGCATGTACTGCGTCTAGTCTGTCCCAGCATGTACTGCGTCTAGTCTGTCCCAGCATGTACTGCGTCTAGTCTGTCCCAGCATGTACTGCGTCTAGTCTGTCCCAGCATGTACTGCGTCTAGTCTGTCCCTCGTTCATGTAGGGCCTCTGATATATTTAGCACCTGCCAGCTCTTTTTGAGCGCCTGAGGCACATCATTCCAGCACCCGAGGCACATCATTCCAGCACCTGAGGCACATCATTCCAGCACCTGAGGCACATCATTCCAGCACCTGAGGCACATCATTCCAGCACCTGAGGCACATCATTCCAACACCTGAGGCACATTATCTTGGCCCTTGGGGCACACTATTCCAGCACATTAAGCACACCATCTCTGCACATGAGGCGCACATCTCGACGCCTGAGACACACCATTTGGCATCAGTGGCACACCATTTGGCATCAGTGGTACACCATTTGGCATCAGTGGCACACCATTTGGCATCAGTGGCTCACTATTTGGCATCTGTGGCACACCATTTGGCATCTGTGGCACACCATTTGGCATCAGTGGCTCACTATTTGGCATCTGTGGCACACCATTTGGCATCAGTGGCTCACTATTTGGCATCTGTGGCACACCATTTGGCACCTGAGACACACCATTTGGCATCAGTGGCACACCATTTGGCATCAGTGGCACACCATCTTGGCACCCGCAGCTGTGACGCCTTTCTCCAGCACAGTAGACTGTCTTTTGATCTCGGCTTTCACTTTTCAAACGCTGCTCTGTCCAAAATAATCTTCTCACTGGACGTTAGAAGTAGATGATGACTGAGCAATTTAACTGTGAAAGTAACTGCTAGCAGTAGTATTAACAATCAATTTTTTATGTAAAGTGCATGAGCATATAATGCTTTGTTTAATAAAAATAAAACTTCATAACTATAAATAAAATAAATTAGATAAATTAAAAGCTAGTTAACATACAGAGCGTCTATGTGCACACTCTTAACTCTATCACTCATTAAACCTGGATTTCTCCCTTTAAAAATGGACTTTCGATAGCAGTTACATCACCTAAAAGACTTTGCTTCATACAATACGATGTATTACCCTGGAAATTATCTGAGCATTTTCACGATCACGTACGTGTAGGAGAACACCAGTCACACGTGGACATACAAGTATGTGTGCGATGTCAACTGATCCGTGGAGGTCAGAGACAGAGAGGGTCGCAATTTACCCGTCCTAGACCAACGGATTTTCATTGTTAGGGCGACTCAACGGACCAAAAACGGGTGACCCTTTGTTTCTTATTGTCGATTGTTCATACAAAGCAATGATTAATTATGAGTTAACATCCCCTGCAACATAGTGAAAAAACAGCCGTAGATTTTGTCTGTTGTTTCCGCAATCCGTTAAAGTGGGGTCCGTTGAACTGAGGTGCAAGTGTACTGCTGCATTTAGAATGAAGTCCCATTGTGCAGCCGCTTTGTTTGTGCAAACAACGCAAGAACGCGTCACGCTGGCAGACAAGCACTGGAAGCTGCTGAGGTTTGTAGGTGTGTTGGTTATACGAGTGTGTCAAGCATACTGTCAAGCCTACCTGCCAAGTGTACCTGCCAAGTGTACCTGTCAAACGTATCTGACAAGCGTACTTTCCAAGTGTACCTGCTAAGTGCACCTGTCCAACGTACCTACTAAGTGTACCTGTCAGACGTATCTGACAAGCGTACTTTCCAAGTGTACCTGCCAAGTGCACCTGCCAAGCGAACCTGCCAAGCGTACCTGTCAAACACACCTGACAGTTTTAATACGCTGTAAGCTTCAGAATCCTCGTCAGCATGTGAGGGTTGAAGACAGCTCTGGTTGAGGGTAGCTCTCACAGTCTCGTCATGACGGTCAGTTATGGTGCATAATTGTACGTGTTATTTAAGTGAATGTTGTGCTGAGTGAAGCTTGAGTGGCTTCACCTCAATTCCGCTCAAGTCACTTGATGCCTATGACGTAGCTACATAGTTTTACATGTCTAGAATTACGATTCCATCTAAATCTTCTAAACCATCTCGATTTCCGTAACTGTGATTATGATTTTTTTAATATGATAAAATATTGTCACTTTATAAAAGGCATACATTCTAGAAAAGATGTAGCCTCAGCAAAAAAATAGAGAAAAACGTTTTTTGGGGAGCAAAAATTATTATCAGTTGTGATATGTTGCAGAAAATATTCTCAAAATGAAATAGGGGAAAATGAATATGTTACATTATTCGTTTTCTTTTTCAATTTAGTGTTTTGAAAAGGTAAAAAAACTGCCTCCGAACCAGAAATACTTACATTCAACAATAAGATTTTTTTACTTAATGCCTTGCCTTATTCCTTCACATTTGTGCACATTTTTCTTTTATTCTACTGTAACCTAAAAATTACCCGGAGAGCATCCTTGTCAACAATAGGGACTTTTCCATACTTCATATCGAGGGCGTTTTTGGCACAACACGCATTTTATGTGTCACAATCCCAGCTAAAAAAAATAACTGAAGCGTGTTCGACTGCATTGATCCAAACAATAGAACTCCAGCAATTTCTGCCTGGCATGTGAACGGACGCAAACACGCACTGAAAGTTGCTGTCACTAAGCAGTGCGTGTACTTTGCACAGTTAATTGACTCTACTCTTAATTTTATCTAAAGAACTTACTGTCAAGTACAAATTAATATGAAGTAGCTTGACGTATAGGCGCAAGATACTACTTATGCAATATAAATACTGATAAATATGTATCTAAATGCTAAAATTTGTAAATGTATTTATATTTATAAATGCACTGTTAGGTAAGTTCGAGGAGAACTGCTTTTCTGATTCTCCCACACTGAGCAAATGCAAATTGTCAGGAGAAGACTACAATATCATATCAAGACTTTTTCGAGGAATACTAACTGCATGTATATTCTGATAAATTGATAGCGTAGTCCTTGTCTATTGTACTCAATTTTATGTAGGTGTTATGGTGTTAATCTTAACGTTCATGTTCGGGGCTTGAATCAGACAATACAATTCTCTGTTTATTTATTGCTGCTCCGCTGTATTTTGTACTATATGCAACACGAACAAGACTTTATTTATTGATCTCCCCTTGTATTTTGTTTTACGTGTAACGCAAATGTGACTGTGTTTATTGTTTCTCCCTTGTATTTAGTACTACATGAAACACAAATACGTCTTTATTTATTACTTCTCCGTTGTACAGTTATTAGCACTGCATACAACACATAAGGGATTTTATGTATTGATTCCCCCTCTATTTTGTAACACAGATAACACAACTTCAGATCGCAACGTTCGTATTAGTACACTTTCACCGTCACAAACCATCGCTCCACACACACACCAACACCACAAACAAACATCGTTCTATTTCCTAAGGCTTCACACTATTCCTAAGCTAACATTGCCTCAGTTCCTGTCCTTGTAGTGTATTCTCATTTTTACCACTTTACAACACAACTTATTTCCACTGGTGTAAGAACTTGAGGGAACGATGTTAAAACTAATCCGCAACCTTGCTTGTCAATACAGTCAAAGACACAATGACAACTAAACTAGGAAGAAAAAAGACTGCACTTCAAATCACCTGCAAAAACCTCGCAGTGAAAGTTCCTTGACTTTTTGTCCACGTTCCAAGAATCAAATATTTACTTTTGCTCACTTTCATCCGTCGGCTTGTATGCTATCTGTTGTTCATACTAACACCACAAACTGTAAAAAAAAACAATTAAAAACCAATCCTTGTTTTACTTCTCACGAGAAACGTTCACAAGATTAATAGGTATCACGATTTACACAGTAATTTTGATATTAAGTATTACTTTGTGGTAACTGTTTTTGCAGTTGTGAGTAATCACAACTAATGACGTTTCACTAAACTCTATTGTTCTGTAAAACAAATTGACTGCTCAAGTCATATTGAATCGGTTCCTGTATTCAAATTTGATCCCTCTAATGCATTGAGTTGAGTCTTTTCACTTACACATTTTCTATTTTATTAAAAGAAAACAACGGCTTCATAAGCAGAGATCAAACAAAGGTTTTCACTCTGAAAATAACAATCAAAAGTTTTGGTTGAGAAACTGCAATTCATTCAATGTACATACCAGAAACCACGAGGTAATGAAACTAATATTTCATCTGGATGTGCCACGTGAAGTAATAATGACTACGTCAGAGACGAGAAAACACAGTATATTTTCTTCATATACCGTATGAAAAACATCAAGAAATGGAACGTTATTTCTTACAAAAAATGTGGTCATTTGTCTGCGTGCTGCCCCTCATGGCCTTCAGACAACAACAAAACATGAAAAACTCTTTAACGCACTGTACTAGCAATCGTTCACATCAGTCCCCTTACAAACTCTTTATGAGAACAATAAGAGAACTTTACATTTGTGTAACGATTGCACTTAATTCAACCATACCACGCCTGCCACCTGCAAATTTGGTTGCAGTATCAATCCAGAATCTCTGGGTCTATCTACACCACAACCACCACAAGTGAGCCCAGTTGCAGTACTAAGCAAGATTAGAGTTGACTGTTCGGAGTTTTTGCCTAGTAAGAGGCGGACTTACGACTGAAACTGTTGAGATTGTGGGTGCCTGCTGAGCAGCGTGACCTTGTACCTGAAAATTGTTACTGTCATGGATTGTCAGTCATGCACGGCCCGAAGAGCAATAAGCCAGTGCTTTGAACTGTACTAAGTGGCAAACTCGCATCTAGGTGTCTTTTTTGTGAATCTAGGTGTCTGCTGAGCGACTTTGGAGTCGCTCAGCAGACACCTGCTGGAAGGTCCAGGGGCGTCCATTAAAGTAGGCCTGGCTCCAAGAAAATGCTTTTTTCACAAGTATTTCGTTCAAATAATGTTGGGCGTTGATTTCAACACCCTGGATCAACAGAGATGATGGGTGTCTTGCCGGTCGATGTCACCCCGGCCCAAACCATCATCTGAACAGGATAACTAGTTCTGGAAACCTAACATCCGTATTTATTAGCCTCCTGGACCTATGACACAAGAATTAGGTGGTTTTGATGGTTGTAAAATTGCTCAATTTGGAACAATTTCTCGTCAGAGAAAACAATGTCTTTAAGCTCCGCCGCTGAGAAGCGTTTCAGAAGGTCGCGACATCTCTGAAGCCGAGTGGTCTTAATCTGTTACGTTCAGGTGTGTGTCTTCTGCATCTTGAAGCTACGAGACCCTAAACGCTCTTTGACGATCCTTTGAACTGAACTGCGACCAATATTTAGCTCCCCAGCCATTTTCCTGATACTCCTTTTGCCATTCTGGCTGACCCTGTCCCGAACGCGCTTGATTCATGGTTCGAGTCACGGCAGTCTCCGGCCTTCCGTTCCTAGGACCATCCTGGATGCTGCTGATGTTTCAATAACGACTGAGTGTGAATTGGATGATACTGTGAGAAATCCAAGTGATTTTTGCGATCTCCTTGTGGGTTATGCAACTCTGGCTCAGCCTCACAATCGTGGCACGGTCTACTTCGGAAACCATCACCTGAAAATGCATAAAGTAGTTATTCTTTTTTTTGTTGGAGTATTTGATAACAATAAGACGAACATGTGACCAAAATTTCACATGTATACAACAAAAACTAACAAAGTTATACCATTACAAAGTTAGGCTTTCAGACTTTTGGAACACCCGGTACTGACTTATATAGTACAACGTACTATGACATTTTAACTTATGATTCACACACTACCTGTTATTGAAAAGAGTAAAACTTTTATTGTTAAAAGTACTTGTTTGTTTCACTCTGGTTGTCAAAAAGTTATATGAATAGAAAATTAGGTATTGTTTCATGTAAAAAGCGGATGATGCGAATGTTCGAATGGTTCACTTAATCGCAATCTTTGTTTTCTTACATCGACAAACGCTATCGGCTGTTGAGGAACTCACTCCGTTGTCTCTCGCATCCTCTGTTAGATATTTGAAGTTCTCTGTCTTTTGCAGGTTGGAACAAAAGAAACATTGTAAACAAAGGAAACACTCAACCTACCTTGTGACCTGGGGCTACATGGACTAATTTTTGAAGCCCCAAATGAACACGACACAGAAGATGAAGAAAATCTGGCTATGTTCTCGCTCGTGTTTGAGTAATGGAAAGCTTTGACCTTTTCGGACCACGGTGTGCTTTCAAAAACTATGTTCTGAGACAGAAGTTTCTATTAGAAAACAAAGTGGTTTATAAGAAAAGAATGCTGGTGCTAGTGTATGGAGTGTTAATGAGCTTGTGCTTATTTCGTTTAAAGAGTGAAGTATTGATTGGAGGATTGGTCTGTTAGCATTCATCACTTCTCATTTTATAATTCAACAGAGCCTCTATCATTCTTTAAGGAAACAGACTACGCTGTGGATTACCTCTAATTGCTTCTACTGTCGACTATTTTGGGGCGCCTGGTGCCAAACGCCCTACCCGATTCTGCAGCATTTTCGGCTTCTCAATGTGTCCTCCAGTCCATGCCATAATATTCATAACATACATTACACTAAGTACTGCAACATGCTTCTATATTTTTCTAACAATTTCACACTTGTTTGCTCTATACCTGGCAACACTGCTAAATCTACTCCACTACTGCATAGCTTTTGCCACTTTCTCACTACTAGGTTATGGCATGGAATGGAGGAGACCTTGAAAAGTTGGAGGTGCTGCAGAATAGGGTAGGGCGTTTGGTATTAGGTGCTCCGAAATGGACGGCTGCAGAAGCCCTTAGAGGGAACCTAGGGTGGAGTCTGTTTTCTGAAAGAATGGTGAAGGCTGTGTTGAATTATAAGGTGAGAATTGAGCAAATGGAGAATAAAAGGTGGGTTAAACAAATCTTTGAATGGAATCTGAGTGAAAGTCTTTGGGAGAAAATTTGCTGGGGGCATGCAAGAAAACTGAAGATTCAGAAGACAGTTGTGTTAGAATTGGAAGAACTATGGACAATTGGTTGTTGAGAGGTCATGGAGGTAAAGGAATGGAGTGGGATTGTAATAAGTGGAAGAAAGAAATTAAAAAACTAACAAAAGAGTATGGCCTGAACAAATGGAAGCATAGTATGAATGGGAAAACTACTTTAACCGGGTATGCCAGTAAGAATGTACCAAGGTTTGAAGTGTTTTATGATGGAAGTTTTGGCAGCCAACTCTTGTTTGCCATCAGATGTAAGGCATTAAGTGTGAATAGGCGTACATGGAGGTGGAATGAGGGGAATAGAAGGTTATGTCTGCAGTGTAACAGAGGAGTAGAGGAAACAGTTGAACATCTGGTCTTGGAATGTAGTAAGTATGAACAGGAGTGAGAGAGCCTCATGGATGTGGTCCATGAGCAATGTGGAGAAAACAAGTGGAATGCAAGGTGTGTTGAAGAGGACTCTGGTATGAGATATCTTGTAGGGCTAGATGAGGAGTGTAACATGACTGTTGTGGATGCAATGAAAGATTTCTTAGTGTATGCATGGAATAAGCGACAGGGATGTTGAGTAGGCATTTTTCTTCAATGTGATTCCAGTGATGCTCTAAATTGAATGGTCCATTTGCATGGAATGGCTCAGGGTGGCCCCAGAGGAATTAGTTTGGATGACCCTGGTTCACAGGAGAAAAACTCTGGGATGCCATCCTGTTGTATGTGCGTGTGTATTGGAGGGAATTGAAGGCCGTTACAAAGGCCCCAGCCAAACGCTGGCCCTCGATCTAAGTCTAAGGTACACTTGTTGCTACTTTTGTTTGAGTGAAGGTCTATAAGACAAAATTTACTGGGGGCGTACAAGAAACCTAATTATTCTCAAGACTATATGTGTCAAAATGGACGACATGTAGAGACTGGTTACTGAAAAATAATGGAGGTGAAGAACTGAAGTATAATTGCAAAAAGTCAAAGAGAGGAATTGAAAGACAAAAAATTTAAGTCAATTCAAATATCATAGAATAAATATTCTATAAGGGTAGTTTTAGCAGCCAACTTTTGTTTGTTGTCAGGTGTTAAGCACCAAGTATAAATAAGTGCACATGGAAATAGAATGAGAGAAATGACATTATGTATACAGTGCAACATAGAAGTAGAAGAAACCCTTGAACACCACATCTTGGAATATAGTAAATATGAGCATGTGTATGAGAACTTTATGGCTGTATTTTATGAGTAGTATGGAAAAAATCAGTGGAATTCTAGGGGTGTTAAAGATGACTAGTATGAGCTATCTTATAGGGCTGGATGACTAATGCAACATGATGGTTCTGAATGGAATGAAAAATTTCCTAGTGTATGCATTGAAGAAGAGATTTGGCCTTTGACCAGTCAGTCACATGGAGTAGAGTGACTACCTGCCAAGCATAAGGGTCTATTTATGACCAGCTGGCTCTCTCAGTGATGGCCTCATTTGGTTCATTCTTGTGCATGTAATGGCCCTGGATAGGCCCTTGAGAAATTATCTTAGACAAACCTGGCTCTCAGATGAAAAATTTTGGAATGCCACTCTGTTGTATGTGTATTTTGAAGGGAAGTGAAAGCTGTACCAAAGGTTTTGACTGCAGTCAGCATCAGTTTCAGTAACTATGTTGGATTGTTTTGGGGTTACATGAACAAAGTTTCAAAGCCCAAATTTATAGAACATAAAAGAACTGTATTGGATGTTGGTTGTGAAAGACTAATAAAACTGTATATTTAATGTGGAAAAACTAAGTTGAGTGCCATTAATTTTTAAAACATACCTTTTTGAATTCTGCCTGCCAGCAACTAACATTCAACTTTATGTAAAACTAAAGGAGACTTCATTTTTGTCCAAATTCATACTGCATGTTATGATAGTTTTAAAGCATTAGTAAAATTACCTTCAGAATGTATTTTCTATGCACAGTATGAAATGAGCACCCATTTTAGTGAAATATTGCTGAGAAATAAATTGACATTTTACTACACTATGAAGCATTAAAGACCTGCTGCTCTCTGCTAGTATACAGTGAAGGAGAACAAATATTTGAACACCAAGAAATTTCTAATTTGATATTCATCTAACAAATAAAAAAATTGACTATTCTTATAATATTTGTATAAAGGTGTATGATAAAAAATATGCATAAAAGACAAAGCACTAATATAAATGAATTAAAATGTTTTTCAATTTTCAGAGATGAAAATCTGTGTTCTTTTGCTTGTTGAAAAGTTAACATGTTTCCTGCAATGTGCGTGTCTCACTGTTTTCTTTTACTGTGATGTGACACATTGATGTGTCCTGTCAGAAGTAAATGTATTTTTGTGTATGAAAAAAATTAAAGGTAATATTTTGTAAGTATTATTTTTAGTACTGCAGTATTGCTACTAAATCTTAAATTATCATTAAAAGATAATCAAAGAAAATAAGATAATTGTAACTGAATTGCCTTTAGCATTTATCTCAGTTTTCATTTTGTATATAACCATATTTGAAATTATTTCAGGCTATTAGGTCATATTAACATATTCCAAGATGGATGATATAGTTCCTTTTGCTCTGATAGAGCAACTTGACATACGCATGTATTCCGATGAGGAAATAGAGCAAGTCTCGGTCATGCAAGTCACATCCGAGGAGTCCATCAACCAAATGGGTCACTGCTGCAGAGGAGGTCTATATGATCAAAGGATGGGTGAGTTATAAACTTGTGCTCAGTATAGTTTGTTTTGTATTATTAATTTTCATGTATATATTCTATATATTAAGAAACTCATAAGTGTTTTTTCATAGTATTTATCTCTTTTAAAAATTTAATCACCTTAAGTACCCTCCAAATATGGGCTTTTACTCATTCGTTCCAATACACAAAATTTGCACGAGTGATCCCTTGAATGAAGTGATTCTGTAGAATATCCTGAAGTACTCTTTGAGGATGTACAGATCAAAAACTATTGTACATTTATTATGTAAGTGTTTTATTGTTATCAGTAGATTCTATGCTTATATATGTTCTCATCTTTTGTGATTATCTTGATATTTGATACAAAGGTATAATTGCAGGGGTGATGATGAAGGTATCAACTGATATGTGCGAGACATGCCACCAGGCAGCGGACAAATGCATGGGCCACTGTGGCCACATAGAGTTGCCAGTGCCTGTCTTCAACCCCGTCTTCGTCATGCACATCAGCAAGCTCCTGCGTATCCTCTGCTTCAGCTGTGCCAGAATACAAGCAGACCGTTAGTGTGCATTGTGTTACCTCACCTCATGAGTGACATTTAATTCACTCTCATTGTTTCTCAATTATCCGTTACATTTGTTAGAATTCTTGACTGGCTAGGTTGTTAATTTATATAATTTTTTCTTTCTTGACTGAAATAAATATACTATAAAACTGTGAATCTAATCTTTTTGTTAATTCAGAGTTTATTGGTCTTTATTTTACATTCTAATATTATTTACTCATATTTTAATGATTTAACTTTTGAGGGTTTTTCTTAGTGTTCAGGTATAGCATCAGAATGGAAGTTGCACTTGTGTGTATGTTTTGTGCCTGTTCAATAGAAAACATTAGGAAATAGTTTACTCTACCATGCTTCAGAGACAAAATATTTTAAGCTACTTGAGATAAATGTTTTGAGTTACATATTGCTGCTTTATGTGCCTTGTGACCTGTAGGTGTGTAGTGCAAGGTGTTGACTGGCCAAAGCTATTTACTTCTCTTTCCATGACAGCTATGCTGATCTAAAGCCTTGTTGTACGGCATGGAACTTGGGTATTTACAGCATGGGACTTTGGTATTTACGGCATGGAACTTGGGTATTTACGGCATGGAACTTGGGTATTTACGGCATGGGACTTTGGTATTTACGGCATGGAACTTGGGTATTTACAGCATGGGACTGTGGTATTTACGGCATGGGACTTGGGTATTTACGGCATGGAACTTGGGTATTTACGGCATGGGACTGTGGTATTTACGGCATGGAACTTGGGTATTTACGGCATGGAACTGTGGTATTTACGGCATGGAACTTGGGTATTTATGGTATGGGACTGTGGTATCAACCCAAGAATGAACCAAATGACTCGTTTCTAGTGCCTTATTCTATTCTATTGTATCTGGTTGTAATATAGGTGCAGTTTTTTTGAAAATCATGAAGATAAATTTTAAATTTAACAACAAAACCTTTGTGTCAACGACCCATCTATTTGTCTATCAATTTTCTGATGTCTCTTTTTAAAATATTTTGCTTTCTAAGTGAATGAAGAATTTCAGCTTTTTCAACTTGGTTTTAGCTGTCAGTGTTTTTCCTAGGGACAATTGTGTAGACCACAAAAAATTGAAAAATTATTAATAAAAATCCTAAAAATCAGGCAAATGAGGCAGTATTTTAGCAAAAACTTATAACTAGCATTAAGTCAATTATGTTGCATATGGAGGCATTATGTTGAATGGTTTGCAATTGTTTAATGCTAGATGCTCTATTGCTGCAGCTCTATGACGCTTGTGCAGTTGCTTAGGGCCCAGTTAAGCTGTAATTGTCTTCAATTTGGTACGTTAATGAAGATCAAATATATGTAATATAGTAAGGCCTAATAACCTCATAAGTAAATTAATTGCAATAAATTTCCAAAGAATGTTGCAAAACAGTAACCCCAAGGGGAAAAAGTTTTTGTATTTGCTGTATAATAAAAAAATATTCTCTATTCATTTCATAATTCAGAACCTACTTACATTAAATGTTTGTTACCCTGTGATATACAGGGTTCGGCAACATAACTTCCTTTTTTTGAAAGGAACTTTCTTTGAAAAAAGGTAGTTATGTTGCCATACCCTGTATAAATGTTTACATAATGCAATCGGTATCTGTTACAGGAATTTTTCTGCACTGGTTATGCTCCTGAAATATAGTAATATGTATGGTTGTACATGGCACATACTGAATTTTACTTGTACATTGCGCATACTGAATTTTACTTGTACATTGCGCATACTGAATTTTGCTTGTACATTTCTGTGCAGCTGTACATGTACTGCAGCTTCAGTACCAGCTGAAGTTGCTTGAACAAGGCTACAGTCACGAAGCCCTGCAGTTGTGTGTCACTGTGGCTGATGTCATTGGCAGTGAGGTGAGTGACGAATATTAAGGTCTTCTGAATTCTCAAGTTTAGAACTACCCATTTTGATTCTTTCATTAACTTAAGAGCAGTAATAAATTCGGGAAAATAAAGTATAGTTAGTGAGGAGAATTCCTTTTTTTCAATGTTTCTAAACTTTTTTTTAGTGATGAAACCAGAGCTCTCTCCATGCACTGAGCATTATGTATTGTACTGGCTGTGTACTAGTACTGCTAGATTATCTAAAAAAAATAATCAATATTTGCAAATTATTTAGTGAGGTGTTTAAGTCACTCAATCTTGACTTCATTTGTTATACTATATTGAAGATTTATGTGTTTTTCATTACAAGCATGCAGGTGAGCATCTAATAACTAGTTTTTAATTTTTTAGTTGAGTATAACGGGACATGGCTTTTGTTTACAGTGTATTTGTATTGATGCCCGTATTTGTTATTAATGTGAAGAATGTCTTTAGCAGTACCATGAAATGTATAAAACTTTTACCAATGCACTTACTTCTAGGTTAAGCTGCTTAATGGATTAAGAAGCTCTAAGTTGATTTGATTCTTTCATAAATCAGAAAAGGAAACTGAGAAGAAATAAAGTAACTCTGTTCATTTATTTATTACTTTACATTTTCTCTGATACTGTCCAGTTTTTATTTGTTCCTTTATTCTTCTGATACAGAAGTGTACCTGGCTGGGCAGACATAATGTTTCTGTTCTTACATCTATGCACGCATCCACAGTTAGTGGTGTGACTGGTATTTCTTCAAAATTAAGATTCATTACAATGCTTAGTCAGAACATCGGTGTAACAGGATCCAGGCCACAAAACTGCCAAAGGCGTATAAATATGAAGCCCACTAGTGCTCCTCTGGCAGTTTCAATCACTGCTCATAGTAATTTTTTCAGTTACGTGGGATTTAAAACACGGCTGATTGATACAAAATATTTGTTATTTAGCTTAAGAGGTGATCAAATTTATTACAAGTAGCAATTAAAATTGGTGGGAGTTTTAAAGCTTAGATAACAATTATCCTGACTTTGTGTGGTGCGGGTATAACGGAGACAGAATACGTATAACAGGATTGAGGCGAGCGTACAAGCTAGGCATACACATGGCTGCTAGCAGCAGAAGATGAACAACTCCCACCCGTGCTCACTAGCAACTCTATATACTTGTGGGTTGTACTGAATGTCTTACATCATAGTAGGTGACTAACAACAATCTGGCTGGTTCTATTGCATTAAACCTCGTGAACTGTGTTCCCCATTCACAGTGTGAAGACTGTCATGCAGAAGCAATGGTGCCTTGACTTTTTTCTACTAACTTCTAGCATGAGTCTTCCGTAAGCGATTTAGAGGTCTTTCTCTAGTGATTAAAGAGTCTTTCTGCTGCGTTTTAAGTATTAATATAGTAATTGAGACTTCCTGTAGCGGTTAAGGAATATTAATGTAGCGATAAGGGAGTCTATCACCTTTCAGAAACCAAACCAATTTAACCGTGTCACTAACCATACATAACCCCGTTTTGGACGAGTTCTATCTAATTTAGTGCTAAAAAAAAAGTTACCTTCAGATATACTGTATCATGTCCACCTAATGCTTCCTGAATGACAGGTGAAAATTGGCGTGGATGGCAGCGAGATGAAAGCTGACATGAAGTCTGCTAGCTTCCTCATCAACCTCAAGGCTAGACTGGACGAATACTGCCAGAGCGTCTATGACGGTAACTTCATCTCATTTGCTCGAAGCTCTTTAACTTTATTTCTGTGCTTTGATTCTTATTGACAGTCAACGACGGTGTGTCCACTAATAACTAGTTCTGCCAGAGCGTCTATGACGGTAATTTCATCTCATCTGCTCGAAGCTCTTTAACTTTATTTCTATGCTTTGATTCTTATTGACAGTCAACGACGGTGTGTCCACTAATGGGACATAAATGATATAAAAAACATGACTCGAAATACTCTCTTGCGCTTAGCGTGTTAGCTTAATGACTTAAAGGTCCTTGTTTGTAATAACTTATTTGATTTGAAGATTTTATTTTCATTGGCTTGTTTATTTAGGTGTACTTACATTTCCTTAATTTATTGATTTTAATTTCGCCAGGAAAAATTTTCAATAGTATTGTCTTGGCATGTAGCGTTTGAGGAACTTTTTATCAAAGTGTCACTTCTACGGCGCTCAAGTGCATTCATACTGTAAAACTCATGCTCTCAGCAATAATATTAAAGTTTTAATCGCTGCATGTGTTCAAATTTTTACGTGAAGTTTTTTGTATTAATTTCTGATAGAGAAACTCAAAATATCATATAATCATCGCTACCTGTGAAAGACCTGCCTTTCATCGGAAACAGTGACATCTCTTTACTTCTGAGAGCTCAAGTTTCTTGGCACTTGCCAATAACTGACTAGAGTTTCTAGTCCTTGCTTACCTTTTCCGTAACTTCTGAGAATGATTAACTATATTAACTGAAAATTTATTTATTGGTTCATCACTGAGATCATGTACGGCGACCAGACTTGCTTGACACTGCAACTTCCAATTTTCCCCCTCAGGCAAAACGAGACTCGCAGACCCTCCTTCGTTCACCTCAACAGTGCGGTCCGTGCGTGTCGAGTGCATCAAAAATTTCCTGGCGTCCATAAAACCTGCAAAGCAGTGCCGCCACTGCAACTACCCACTTTTCTCGGTCATCTATAGGGACAGTCAGATGATCATTGCAGTCAAGTGAGCAACTACCTGCAGATCCTTTGTATTAAAGACTAAGTATTGTTTTGTAGATTTGTTGTTGTGTGCTCTCGGTGGCAGTAGTCTTATAATGTGAATTTGATGCCAAGAGGAGTTTGTAATAGTTACTGGCCATCCAAGACAGGTATTCTGCTAATACAGCGTGTAACTGTTTGGCCAGAAATGGGAACATACTTCCTATATGAGGCTTCTGTAATCGATCTCATTCTTGCCATGTGATAGAGCAAACTGTATGAACACGTTCACGTGTATGGAATGGTCTCTGAACTGTGTTGGTTGTCAGCACACATGAGGGCTGCAGTTTAGGTAGAGTGCTTCAGTGGCAAGGTTAGGGTGGCTTTAGTGAAGCCAGTCATCGTGCGATGTTAATCTTCTTTTATCTCAGTTATAACACTCATAAACTCTATGTTAGCATTTATGTAGGATATACACTGATCGCCACTTTTGCCTGTAATTAAATCTCTACGAAAAGTATCCCTAATATAAACTAATTTACCGTAGTCTGCATTGGTCTCCATTAGTGCTGTTGTCCTCTTTTTAAGTTAATTATACCCTTCTGGGACACTATTCTTCTGTATAATGAGAAACTGGAATTTCTTGCTTTTTGTACCTGACCTCCAAGATAAATTTTTCACCTATGAGGGACCCTCATGAGCTTATGCAGTCGGTAGTAAAGTCGGATTTTTATACCGTGCATCTTAAACTGGTAGTATTATGGCGCGCGCTTGAACGACATAGGATAGATAGTGTATTAAAATGTTCCATATTTGTTCGTGAATTTATCGAGGGAAAAATGTGGGAACAGAATTATCCTAAACAACTCTTAATAATATGTGACTATCGGCTTTATATTATTGACAGAATTGCCATGCGTTTGAGGTTCATTAAAATACAATTTATATCTATGGTTAGACTACAACATCCATTGTTGCCAACCATGCAGATACATGCGACTGACGGCCAAAAAGAGAAGGAAGAAGATAGATGTGGAGTCATCCGGTCTCCTCCAACTAGACCTGACCAAGCAGTCTGTGCTCACCCCAATGCAGGTGTGACTTCTTTTCTCGTTTTAGTCTCGCACCTTCTACTGCGTGCAAGAATTATTATCATAAGGGAGTATTTAAATAAGAATAAAAATAAGTTAAACATATCAAATATCAGTTGGTAAAGTAGGTAATAAAAAGTTATTTTTATATTTAAGTAGATTGTTTTGACAAAGACCACAAATTTGTAATAATTTTCTTATAGAAAAATCTTAAAAGTTTGTTTTAATATATTTTTTCACGTCTATAGTTGCCTCCATTACTTAACCTATGTTGAACGTGGCGTAATTTGATCGCTTGGGAGCAACACGTGTCAGTTTACGATAAAAATTGAGGTGAGCAAATCAAACACTTGTCAGGAGCTCGAATTTAAGAATTTCTCTGACTGAAAGTATATCTTATTTGTTCAAAATAAAACCAGATCTTGCAGCAGATCAGTCTTAAATGACAGCTCAATTGAGTACTTTGTGAGGAGTTTTCTAAGTTTACTTTTTTGCTTCAATAACAGTTTGAATTACTCCGTATTTTACTGGTGCCACCTTCCCAAACTTGCTGTTTCCCAAGTGTATGTAAGACATGTGACTTCCGTGTGGCAGGCACGGGACCTATTGCGGGCAACGTGGGAGACAGACAGTGCAACGTTGTCGCAAATATTCTCTGTGCTGAAGCAGTGTAAGTCTAAGCATCCCACCGACATCTTCTTCATCTCGAAGCTACCCGTCATCCCACCCAAGTTCAGGCCCTTGATGCGCATGCAGGACACCTTCCTCGAGCACGACAGTTGCGTCATCCTCAAGGTGCTGTTGGTCAGGCTACTGCTGGGGACGTGTGTATGAGGGTGGTGGGATTGTAGTGCTCAGGATGGTGGCGGGAGCAGTAGTAATGCGGATGATAGTAGTCCTCAGAATGGTGATTGATACAATTATCGCTGAATTTGAAAGCGTGTTGAAATTAAATTTTGCACACATGACGAAGTACCTACTCCTAACTTATTTTGATTATAAACTTCGATAAAGTTATCCCCTGTGGAATCGCATTTTGTCAAAATTTAAGGATTTTATTTGGGAATATGCGTTTATCTTGCAAGTTTTTAACTCCACCTGAAAACAAAATTGCCTCATCTAAGGGATGGCTTTTGTTCCAAATTATGTCTGGTAATTTATTCACTTGCAAAATATTTATTGTTTGAAATCATTTGTCTTTCATCTGTAAAGCATGCATGTGCTGAACATTTTTTAAGATTTGCTTGTTGAGACCGAGTGTAATTGCTTGCAGAACGTGTTGCGGTTGTGCCGCTGCATGACCTTCCTCATCCAACTCATGAATGACACACAGCTGCAACTCGGCCCTGAAGTCCGCTTCATACTCAGCGAGATTCCTGGTGGGTGCTGGCAGGTGCTGTCCTGCTGACAGGATAGAACTGAACAAAATAAGTACCTACTGTTACAGTCGTGCTATTTTATTAGTGCAGCTGCCCAATAGGCAGGACAGTTCTTGGTAGAATAGATGGCTCGTGAAGACACAATTTCTAGTCAGTCTTGTGACGAGAGCAGCTGTTGTTGTGGAGCAGTCGTAGGAGGAGTGGGAACCTCCATCCCAGTTTTGCGGTGTCGTGTGATTATCATGAATACTATGTATTTAAGGTAAAAAGTGCAATAATTGTAGTTATCTGCAGTCTAGTTGGTATCTACTGATACTTATCTGTGCTACAGTACATACCTACTATAATTGTGTTGGGGTTATGTCTTTGTGGTGTCCTGAGTGTTGATGGTGTGTGTGTGTCATGATGATCAGTGTTAATGGTGTGTCATGGTGCCCAGAGTGTTGGTATGTGTGTGTGTGTCATGGTGCCCAGAGTGTTGATGGTGTGTGTGTGTGTGTCATGATGATCAGTGTTAATGGTGTGTGACGGTGTCCAGAGTGTTGATGGTGTGTGTGCGTGTGTCATGATGATCAGTGTTAATGGTGTGTGACGGTGTCCAGAGTGTTGATGGTGTGTGTATCGTGCAGGGTCTACAGACAAGCAGCGAGCAGACAAGGTGTGGCAGCTACTGCAGGGCAGCATCGACAACATCCTCGACTCCTCAGCTAAAGCTGAGGTGCTTCACAATGCTAAAGGCATCAAGCAGGTACTGAATGCTGCTCAATTGATCTGTTATTACATTTTTAACTATGTTTTCGGGAATGATAATTTAGTATTCTGATTTATTCACTAATCACATATAGTGAGGTTTGTGTATAATTTCATTCTGATTCAGTGTATGTCGTGATTCTAGTAGTGTTTACTTCATTGTAGGAACGCATGTACCACCAGTCCTAAAGATATCAACCACGTAGACAACCAGTACCAGAAATACCAATAAAGTAGATAACCAGTAGTGAAAATTGAAACCACGTAGATAGCCAGTACTACAACAACCATCTAAGTACTCGCAGGTACGAAGCATGCAGTACAGATAGCAACAGTGTACGATCGCAGTTCAAATTAAGGAGATTGTAAGGGTACTAGGCTATGTTCCATGTTAGACACTGGATTCTAACTGCTGACGACTACTTCATGAGTTGACTTTCATGGTCTATTGATTCATGCATCATTAGTTCAGTTAATTCAGGAGCATACTCATAATAATAATAATAATAATGATAATGATTCATGCATGACACATTTTTGAAATGTAGGTTAGATGGATGAAAACTGTATAGGCTTTTTTTTCGTGAGCTTCTAAAATTTGGAAAGCAACTACTGTTATTTATTTTTCCAATCTTCAGCAGTATCTTCATTCTAATATATTTTTATCCTGCATTCTCGCATGCAGATCGTAGAGAAGAAAGAAGGGTTGTTCCGGTCGAACTTGATGGGTAAGCGTGTGAACTTCTCGGCCCGTTCTGTGCTGGCCCCCGACCCTGCCCTTGCTGTGGACGAGGTGGGCGTCCCTCAGGACTTTGCAATCCACCTCAGCATGCCAGTCCCCGTCAACTCCTGGAATGTAGCTATGCTCAGACGACTGGTGAGCAAGTCTTCAAATAGTCTTGGATGGATTACTAAAATGAATGCTCAGTGGTTGGGTGTCAATAGTCTTGGAAATCTCTTTCAAAATGCTCATGGAAATTTCTTCTAGCTTCAAATTTGAATTTGCAGACCATCGATACGCTAAGATATGAAGTTTTCTTCTACGGGAAGTCTTGACAAGTGCATGAGAATATTGAGAATATGAATACATTACACGCATGTATTTCTCCAACATGAGCATATTAACATTAACAAGTTACAAGCAGCACTTGAAGAATTTCATCACTAGTACGACTACTGTTGGTTAAAGTGTTTGTGTGACAACTTGCTTGCGCGGCTTCCGGTGCTCGTTCCTTCAAAAACATTCTGTACAACAACCAGTTACTCCCTTGTTCCTCATTCTAAAATTTCAAGTGTTTTTAATCTGAATTTTTTTGTACTTGGAAGGAAATTTCATTGATGAATTTTATGCTACCTGATGTAAAGAAATGTTAATGTTATCCAAGATACAAAAAACGGTTATGGTATCTGTCCCCGTCATTTACGGCATGGGACTTGGGTCTTACAGCATGGGACTTGGGTACCAACCCAAGAATGGGCCAAAAGGCTCGTTCCTATAGCCTCATTCTATTCTATTCTATCCATGATACAAAAAACAGTTATGGTATCTGAGACATCCCATTTAAACGTATTCCAGGTGATCAACGGTCCGTACACATACCCCGGGGCTCACATGATCGAGTCTGAGGACGGTCGGATCACTCACTTACGCGGCCTGACGGAGGAGCAACGTACCGCCTTCGCCAAGAAGCTGCTGACGCCTCCTGATAGCACGAGCACACTGATGAGGCCTTGCAAGGTGGTGTACCGCCACCTCATGGACGGGGACTTTGTCCTCATGAACCGGCAGCCCACACTACACAGGCCCAGCATCCAGGCCCACAAGGCGAAAGTCATGAAGAACATGCGTGTGCTTAGGATGCCTTATGCGAACTGCAAGGCTTACAACGCCGATTTCGACGGCGACGAGATGAACTTGCACTACCCGCAGAACTGGCTAGCCCAGAGCGAGTGTGCGTCGCTGGTCACCACACACTGTCAGTACCTCACTCCTAAGGACGGCGCCCCTCTGGCAGGCCTCGTACAGGACTGCGTCGTCGCAGGAGTCATGCTCTCCATCAGGGGCAGGATGTTCGAGAGGGAAGATTACTACCAGCTCGTAAATGTGGCTCTACAAGACTTCAATATGCCTGTTAAGACCTTGCCACCCGCCATCTTCAAGCCCCAGCGCCTGTGGTCCGGCAAGCAGGTCGTCTCTACTTTGCTTCAAAACCTCATCCCACACAAGCAGGCGCTGCCTACCTTCAAGTTCAAGACTTCTGTGAAGTCTGAGGTGAGGCTTCTCTTATTGACGTGTATTGGTTGCTTGCAACGTGTAGTTCTGGGCAAGCAACAACGAGAACAACGTGTAGGGGTCGTGAAACAAGGTCACCATGTGCAAAGGTAGTAAAATTTCTTTCATTGGTACGTAAGTGAGCACACACCTATCGCTCTTCATTGTGCTTGTATCTTTTGGTTTTGTATTGTAAATTTCTTAGCAGTCCTTCCATTATTCATCACGTACGATAAAATGTGTGCATTTAGTATCACTGACTTGATTCTTATAATCCCTTGCGATGTAAGTAGGAATTTACTTTCCATTGTTACTTGTATAATTTTATTGTTGTCGCTGAAGTCCGCACAATGATACGCCTAACGAGCAATGGAAGTTTTGCAGTGCACTCCCTAGATTGGTTTATTGTTTAACTCCTGTGTCTCTTTTATTTCATTCGTTTTAATAAGTGGGAGGTACTCTTGTGTCTCTTGATACTTCTTAACACGTTACGAGTTTTTTGAATGATGTTCTGGTAAATTTACTAGACTCTGTTCATACAGAGGTATTGGTGCATACTAAAATGCTTTACTTTCGACCAGTATTCTTAAGTCTAGCATTGTAGAACCGAATATTGGCAAGTAAAGATACATCTAAAGATTTAGCAAGTTTAACCATCTAGTATATTTAGAAATTTAATACATTCAAACATTTAACACACGAATGTGCACCACGAACAGATGTGGCAGGAGTCTGACCCCCGTCCACCGAAGGGAGGCCAGCGATGGGGCCTGTACTCCCCCGAAGATATGACGGAGAGCGAGTTCATCATGCGTGAGGGGGAGCTGGTGTGTGGTGTGGTCGACAAGAGCGCCATCGGGTCCACTTCTTACGGCCTCATCCACGTGTGCTACGACGTGAGACTTTCGAGTTTTGTCTAGATTAACTGTCTCATTCATGTCTGCCACGACGTGAGACTCTTGAGTTTTGTCTAGTTTAACTGTCTCATTCAAGTTTGCCACGACGTGAGACTCGAGTTTTGTAGAATTTCTTATTAGTTTTCCTACTGTATCATCCACGTCTGCAATAACGTAAGACTCGTGTTTTGTCCAGTTCCTTTTACTTTTTTTTACATCTCATAGTGCTCTTGTTCAGTTTATGCTCGTTTTGTGTTTGTATCCCTTCGTCACAATTTCCTAACCTTATTGAGCCGGTGATGACTTTATCTCAATTATAAATGTTAACTAAATAAAAATGAATTTACTTCGTTTATCCTTTTCTCATATCTGGGATATCTGCTTAACCCTGGTACAGCGAAATGGGTTTGAGAGGCCCAGTGTCAAAATTAGCGAGCCCGTAAATTGTTATTAAATAACTTTTAGAGAATGAAACTTTATGACTTCATTAAAAGGCATGATTCAATAAAATAATTGAACTCATAAAATAATTGAAAAGTGGCTGAGCCTCATAGCCCCACCTAGTCTCCGATGCTGCTTATTTTTATCCGTCGTTCCAGGGTTAAGCCATCAAGACTAATCGCTGTAACGTTGACTCTCAGTCTTTCATCTTAGTCTTGTTAGGGAAAGCTGTGTCGGATCACATTCTCACAAAACGTCATGAAGTGTGCCAAGTTTGCAGTAGCAGAGTGTAGTTGCATAAGTGTCCAGAGGAAGTTATGGAGCTTTGTTTTACTTCACACTGAGAAGATTTTGTGGCTAACAAGCGGGTATGTAAACATTTTCCTTTCCTATCGTCTGTAAAAGTCACTGTGTACTGTGGCTAACATGAGGTTTGACCTGCAGCTGTATGGAGGCGCTGTGGCATCGAAGCTGCTAACGGCGTTCAACAAGCTGTGCATGTACTACCTGCAGTTGTTCGGCCACACCATCGGCAGCATGGAGTTCCTCACGCCTACTGCCGTTTCCCGCAAGAGGAGGAAAGAGCTTGCTAAACTCATCGAGGTGCTGTTCCTTCCATTTCTATTCTGTGTTCGCAATTGATGAGGTGTTTATAGAATTAACTAGTAGACCCACGCGTGAAAAAATTCACGCATTTTTTTTACTTAATTTTTCGCTTCATTTGCCAGTGGGTGCGGGCTTCGGGAATGAATTTCCACGTTGAAGGATGTGGCTTTAGTATCCACAATACATGTATACCCTACCAAATTTCCTCCTATCTAAATCCGTGTCGATCTTTCAAAAATATTTGATGGTTATCGCAATTTCGATGTCATTTAATGAGCAGCTAGATGAAGGATCTTTTATCCCTCAATTAACAACAACGTACATCCCTCAATTGTTGATCGGTTTATTGATTTAAATGGGAATACAGACAGCACCTGCGAGAGTGTTGGAGAAGCTGGAGATGACACCGGAACAGTTCCGCCAGTTCTGGGAGACAAACCACCTCACCCAGTGTGAGAAGAACACGGCGCTTATTGACGGTGCCTACACTCAAGTGCTCGGCAATACCACGTCTTCTGTGACCACGTGAGTGTACTGGTAACCGCCAACATTTGGAGGCCTTTGTGGAAGTGCAGGGAGGATTGCATTAGGGCCACTGGAGGAGTAATGAACCACAGTTTCGGGCTTTGGAAATGTGTTGTCAGGATTTTCTTGTGGCTTTGGGATTGTGTTGTCAAGATTTTCTTTTGGCTTTGGGAATGTGTTTTTAGGTTCTTTTGGCCCTAAGAATGTAAAATCGGGATCATTTTCATCCTGTGGGAATGTCTTTTCAGGATCATTTCTTGGCCTTGGGAATGTGTAGTCAGGATCCCTTATGGGTCTTGAAAACGTGTAGGTTAGATCACCTTTGAGCATTGGGAAGTATAACAAGAATCACGTTTGGGTCGTTAAATTACTTTTAGATTTGTTTATGGAAGTAAATATCACTTTATAGTCCTTAGAGGTAGGAATGAAATTATTTTTGGACTTTTTGAGAAGTTGGAATCAACTATAGGCCTTAATAGATGGAGTCTGATGACTGGTAAAGACTGGATAATCTGATTCCTGAAACTGGATAGCCAAGAGCTCTGTAAGCCTTGCAAATTAAGAGAAATGCTTCCTCAAATCAGTTTTTCTATTACTTTCTAACTTCAATTGAATGTTGACCGCTACTGAGAATAATTGGCCTAAACTGCAGGCCAATCAGAATAACTCCTAGGGCTCAGTTATACCCTACATACGAAGGTGACGGGATCTACGTTTAGTGAAGAATACAAGATGTGATCCCTAATACCTGCTCCATTCTTAAACAATGAAAGACCTCAAAACCTAACGAGACACACCCTTTAATACCGCGTCACATACATGTGTTCATTTCATGGTTAAACATGGAAATGATAATGGTGTCATATTTTACTACGTTTATTTTTTCCATTATGCATTCCTTTATACCAATAAGAGTATATATGGATACTGTGGAGCTGAGAAGTTATATCCGGTGTGTTGACTGGGCAGAGAGAACGAGCGTGGACTGCACCGTCGCACTCTCAACAACAGCATGCGACTCATGGTTGACTCCGGTGCTAAGGGATCAAAAGTAAGTGAGCCAAGTGTTGGCTTTGTGAAAATACTGTGTGCGACTGAGTGGTGTTCTCATCAGTTGGCTCCATTTGAAATAGGTCGTGTAAGGCTCTCGTGCCTGTTATTTTGTATGAATTTAAATTGCCTTTTTTTACTTCACAAATATATTTGATAAGGTGTGGCTCTCGAAGATGACAAATGTTTTTACTCGAATCGTGTTCGGTACTACTTCTCTCTACGTCTTTCTCTCTACATACTTCTCTCTACGTGCTTCTCATTGCCTGCATCTTTTACAGGCTTCTCTCTGCATGCTTCTCTTTCTATGCTCACTTTTTGATTTCTCCTTCCTTTTGAGTTTTTCCTCTTTTTTGATGCCTTCCTCTGATTTCTTTCCTGCTTTTAATCTTTCATTTTTGATTTATGAACCAAATAGCGTATCTGTCTCTCACCCTACTGTTCATCACTCAGGTGAACATGAACCAAGTGACGTCGCTGTCTCTCACCATAATGTTTATCACTCAGGTGAACATGAACCAAGTGACGTCGCTGTCTCTCACCATAATGTTTATCACTCAGGTGAACATGAACCAAATGGCCTCACTGTTCGGCCCGACTGCCATAGATGGCAAGAGGATGCCACTTAGCCTCGCTGGCAAGAGCCTCCCGTCCTTCTCTCCCTACGACATGGACCCACGCGTCGGGGGCTACATCAGCTCGCGTTTCATGACAGGCATCGACCCCCAGAGCTACTTTTTCCTCTGCATTGTCGGACGTGACGTGAGTTTTGCAGTGTTGGACGTGACGTGAGTTTTGCAGTGTTGGACGTGACGTGAGTTTTGCAGTGTTGGACGTGACGTGAGTTTTGCAGTGTTGGACGTGACGTGAGTTTTGCAGTGTTGGACGTGACGTGAGTTTTGCAGTGTTGGACGTGACGTGAGTTTTGCATAGTCGGACGTGACGTGAGTTTTGCATAGTCGGACCTGACGTGAGTTTTGCATAGTCAGACGTGACGTGAGTTCTGCATTGTCGGACGTGACGTGAGTTCTGCATTGTCGGACGTGACGTGAGTTCTGCATAATCAGACGTGACGTGAGTTCTGCATTGTCGGACGTGACGTGAGTTCTGCATTGTCGGACGAGACGTGAGTTCTGCATAGTCGGACGTGTTCTGAGTTTTGCAGTGTTGGACGTGACGTGACTTCACAGAACCATGCATTTAAAGAACTTAGACACGACGCAATTCATTCACGTAGGAATTCGTAACCGATGTTATCAGAGCAATAACAGTTATTCCATAACAATCGTACAAAAATAGTTGTTTTAGGAAACAATTCCCATCAGTACAGTGTTGTATCGACTGTCATTTGATGTGTTATATACAGTAAAAAGCACAGCTACCAAACTTTAATAATTTTTTTAAATAGTGCACTTAACAATACAAGTACAGTGTGTTGCAACTGCTATTTATTAAAGAATGCTTCTGAAGTGGTCATGTGTATGTTGACTTCATTTCGGCGTGAATACTCTGATTATCCAGCTTCATATTCAGAGTATTGAAAGGAACTGAACAATTGAGGGACTAATTTTTAAATACCTATATATTTATACATATATGAAATGCTCAAATGATATCTTTTTCGAATAATAAGGAATGAAAATTACGTGAAGGTTTTAGTGAGAATGAAAACAAACCCGTCATTAAAATATCTTATGCATGGAGAATTTTAATGATTGAAATTATGTTAATATTTTGTGCGAGTGCAGTCCCTGCAACACACGGCAGTGAAGACTGCCAACTCGGGCTACATGCAGCGGTGCCTCATCAAACACCTGGAGGGCATCAAAGTCTGCTACGACATGACGGTCCGCAACTCAGATGGACTCGTTCTCCAGGTCTGTTTCTGTTGCTTCTTTTCAATGCATAGAGGCAGAGGGCACTCCTCATATTGGCATCCTGAAAATATGTGCAATTCTCACGTACATGTATTCATTGGTAACCTTGACTGAGGATAATGACTCAAAGCATATCAATCATCAGGTTATACCGTGCTAAGCAGCGACGTCGCAGCTCTGGATTGAAGCTGAGGTGTTTTTTTCACAGTTGTGTTCATTGATGAAATGTAATCTCTAGGATGGAAAAAACTGCTAGGCAATCACAGCTCGGTGAGACAGGATTTTTGTTCCTGAGAGAGTTTCCAGAAACGATCCTTGGCTATGCACTGCGTAGTTCCTAAACTTGTAAGGAAATATTTTCTATCGTGATTTTGTACGCGTTGGGTATTTTTCTTGTGTTGTACATTGGTTTAAGAGTTCCTTTACCATTCTGGCTTCCCCTCTTTCTCGTATCCAAATTTAGCTGGCGGCTAGTGGATTCCTTCACAACTGCAACAGTACCAGCAATAACACTGTACAAATATTTTTGTATTTGCGTGGCAGTTTGAGTACGGCGAGGACGGACTGGACGTAACGAAAGCGCCGTTCCTGAAAGACTCCAAAACGTTGGACGTGGTGGTGGACAACTGCGTGCGGCAGCTTAGTGATCACCAGCTGCTCGAGGTCCAGGAGAAACTCGCCGAGCACAAGCTTCTCAAGCAAAAGAAGAAGGTAGAACCTTTTTTTCATTGATGATTGCAGCTGCTTGGCACATTTGTTCTCGAAAATACGAATCTAGAGCGCGATTCAGTGGTGAAATGAGTAGCTTAGAGCCTGATAGTAAGTTCATAACTGCTGTGTTGCATGCAAAACTTGCGTACTAGAATGTTGTCTTCAGAAGCATACCTTTGATGGGGGAAAGACGTGTCTGTTTTTATTGTAACTCCGTCACTTTAATGCAAGGATCGAGGGTACCAATATTTAATGATACAGTCTTGCATCTTTGAATAAGTGCGGTTTTGCTTCAGATTATTGACTTAAATTGGCAGTGGTTGTTAGAAAATGTGAGTCATTTAAGGCACTCTGGTGTGACTTGAAATTCGTTTCAGAATTTTGATGCTGTACAAATGTGTTATAGTTACCTCTGGAGAAGCACCTGCTATTTTGTATGTGTGTTTTTTCAATGAAAACAAAGTAGACTAAACAACAGTTACAATTGCCATCATTTTCATGTGTAACAATGCCTATAAACTCTTCTGTTTGATTTGATCCACTTCATGTTTGTGAAACTTGCTATTTACTTCCTCCTGCTACGTTAGGTAGAGCTTCATTATTAAACTCTTCATGTGACGTTCCTTTTTGCGTGGGTGATTCATCACACGTGCAGCTCGCGGTAAAAGTAAAATTTGGATTTAATCGTGTGAAGTAGTTATATGATTGAGTCAACTACTTATTTGTGTGTCGGTTGCAGGTGAGAAAATGTCTAAAGAAGCGAAATCAGAATAAGAGGAGCAGTCGGTGCACCGCCTTCACCCTCTTCTGTGACGATCAGCAAGATGAAGCTGGCGTGCACAAGAGGTTTGCTGCTGCTAAAGTCGATCCTGAGACCGGCCGTACATCGAGCGCTCGGACTCTTCTCGATAAATGGCGGGAACTGGAGCCTGAGCTGAAACTTCAGTGAGTGTAGGGGTCATGTCGACTTCAGTGAGTGTAGGGGTCATGTCGACTTCAGTGAGTGTAGGGGTCATGTCGACTTCAGTAATAGCAGTGTCTGAATTAGTTGATCTTCAAGGAGTTTAGTAAGTCGACAAATATTTTCACACGTATCTGCTTGATTCTTTTCAACGTTGTTCGTGAACGCTTATTTTGACGTGAATTTATTTTACTGTTTTTTGTATTTAGTAAGCACGAAATTCATTTTTTCTTTTAGTTAGAAACGAAACATGACTTAGAAGACATTTATGATGGAGGATTATGAATACTACGTGCATGACTGATGGATTTACTTTTAGACGGCATGGGACTTCGGTATTGAACCAAGAATGGGCCAAACGGCTCGTTCCTATTGCCTTATTCTATTCTATTCTATTCTATGCCGGATATAATGCAATATTCAATTATATAAACCAAGAAATTCGGTTCAGGTCGTGAATGTGCTCGTAAATTTTGAGTGATGCAGTTTTTCTGCTTTGTTTTATGTCTGTATGCGCGCTGTCTTTGTTGTTCAGGACTCCGTGTGTCCAAGAAGTTCCGTAATGACTTATGTATTTCTTGCATCATTTATTGACTTACACAAACGAATGCAGTTCAACCTTCTTAATGTTTTGGACCGGTAATCTTTTTTTCTCGGTCTCTACTTTCGTTTTAACGTTTTTTTGTATAAAATCAGGTAATTTCTGCAGCCTGGGTTTTCATCCTCGTTCATTTTCACAGATATGAGAAGAAACTACAGACTATTCGACCCAAAGTCCCGGACTCTGTGTTGTCTCAGTACTGCAGCCACAGTAAGGTGGGAGTCATGTCTGAGGTGATGGATGACATCATCGAGTCTTACTACTCAGAAAGCTACTCCTGCCGGGACCGTCACCACAGGATCTATGACAGGAGCAAGGTACGGCACCTGAAATGCGGAAATCAATGAGCTGCCGTATACTAAAAAAATTGTTTATTTTCAATAGAGAATAAGTCTACTATTGCCACTTTTCTTCCCGCCCCTACATGCACTCAGAAAGTATGTAGGAAATCAAGAATGTCTCACGGATACACTATGCTTATATAAAGTGTAAATTTCGTTGTTTTATATTTAATTCGTTTATTATGCTCTGGTTTTGTGTACCAAGGCATTTTCCGTCGAGATAAAGATGGTAGCGAACTGTAGAAATATTCTCTCACTTCCATCTCTGTACATCCAGAAGAAACAACTATTTACTTGCATCAGTATCATTTTCTTCTGCCTTTAACTTCTCTGGACTAGGTCATTTGAATCATTGCTCCATTGTGCGTCATTCAGGCCTTCTTTCATCTACAACTTTGTGGTTGTATATTATGATCTTATAAATCCATGTTCTGCTCTTGTCCATATTATGCTCTTATAGTCCATTCTTATATTTTTATGAGGAGGGCTTACAAAATATATATTAATAACATTTTGAGAGTAACACAGAATAACATTCATCTTATTCTTTTGTGAGTAGTGCATTTTCTGCGTCTAACGCTGATTTATAAGTACGACAGTTTGGATATTTTATGATTGCTAATTTGTGTGCATGCACGCAGATCGACGCTACGGTGGCCGTGAAATTCCGCAGCGCGCACGTGGACCCTGGAGAAGCTGTAGGAGCAATCTGCGCTCAGGTGGGTGACGTGAACCACGTGTTTCTGTGTCTTGTCCTTACCTCTCTGCAACCTCTGTCCTGTCCCTCTGCAACCTCTGTCCTATCCCTCTGCAACCTCTGTCCTGTCCCTCTGCAACCTCTGTCCTGTCCCTACCTCAATGCAACCTCTGTCCTGTCCCTACCTCAATGCAACCTCTGTCCTGTCCCTACCTCAATGCAACCTTTGTCCTATCCCTCTGCAATCTGTGTTCTGTGCCTACCTCAATGCAACCTCTGTCCTATCCCTCTGCAACCTGTGTTCTGTGCCTACCTCTCTACAGCCTGTGTAGTGTCCTTTTCTTTCTGCAGTCAGTATCTTCCTTCCTCTCACTACATTCTCTATCTTTCCTCGCCTCCTGGCGGTGGGGATAATTTGCACGCGCGGAATAAACACAAGTACTTTAAGGAACTTACTAAAGTTTTCATCCTTAACGTTCATTCGGACATCGGTCTTCAGATGCACAGAATTTTACTGGTTGTAGTTTCAAAGTATGAACTAGACAGCTATTACTGTCTCATTATATTGACGGTGTTGCCATTTTGGTGAATTATTTCGGAAGATGACGGGTAAAAAAAAACAAGTTTAATACCTCTCTTCGTTATTGTTGAGTTGTAGCTCGAAAGGATTGTATCAGTAATGGTGTTCAAGTGGACCTGTCCTTTCAAATACATTTCAGCATGTTTGCCTAACCAACACTGAAAACCTGATGTATTTATTTGCAATTCTTTTGATATAATTGCCAATAATTTGTCGAAGAACATTCAAGGTCTCTTTAAGAATGACCATCACAAAAAACTACTTCATAGCTATTTTTCAGCTAAAAAGATATCGTTTACTGAAATTCAGAAGTTGTACTGAAATACTCTTGTTTTAGTATCCCTCAAATCTGTCAGCGTTGCGGAGAAGATTCACCTTAAATGTTTGTCCGCTGGAAAATACACTCTTGACCCAGAGGCTGTAGGACTGAGATCTATTCTATCTTGTATTCATTTAATGTGAACGCTTGCTATGTTACAGGCGATTGGCGAACCCCTCACTCAGATGACACTGAACACTTTCCATTTCGCTGGTCGTGATGAGCTTAACGTCACTCTGGGTGAGTGCTGGACTCCGGATCTGTATCTTGTGCTGTGAGCGTCTCTTTGTGCGGTTGTCCATGCTATTGATATTTTAGGGCTTGTTTATCTCAAAACTCTATCATGGCGGTTGTGGTATTTAAACTTGGAGTATAATAATAATCATTATAATAATGATAAGTCGATTAAGTTTCACTTGTTTTCTAGACATTTTTTGTTTCTCTCGAGCTTACTTTCTGTTTAATTTATGTTGTAAAATTTCGTAAATACGCTTCCTTGATTGTATCCTTGCGACGTTTTGCGGCCTGGTCACGTTTAGTTGTTGAAATAAATTGTAATCATTGATGAAGAAGCCACTACCGTGTGTTTGTGCATTACTAAAACTCGCTCTTTGTGAAAGTTCTTAAATTTGTCCGTGTTATTGAATCCAAAACAAGTTTTCACTGTCTGCAACTGCCTTGACCATGAATAATTATTCTCTAATGATTTATGGTGCAATTAAAATTAAAGTTCCGTCTTAGCGATTGACTATGATAATTGGTGCGCATTGTGCAGGTGTGCCGCGGATGGTGGAGATCCTGAGGACTGCATCAGCGTCCATCTCCACACCCATCATGGAGATCCCCTTCAGGCAGGGGGTCACCAGGGCGCAGGCGGAGGTCCTCAAGAAGAAGTTCACTGAAGTCACCCTCAAGCAGGTTAGCTCTTTCACGACCAAATTACTTTGGTAGTGATCAAACTGGTGCGTAAATTACCGCTTATCTTCACTAATCTGTGTAATTTTGAACGAAAGTTTTAAAATATGGGACTAAAGGGAATGATTTTTAAAGTTTATTTGGGACTTATTAACCCAACGGTTGCGAAAGGGTCAAGATGTTGGCCCTCACTTGTGCACTCATTAGGTTGTTACAAAAATAATGGCCGCTCAAAGGTCTGGAAGGCTTCTGAAATCGGCCATTATTTTTGTAACAACCTAATAATTAGGTGCATTTCGTGAAGTGTGCTGCGAGAGTCGCATGCAAACGAGGTGCCATGATGCTGTGTATCACTGCTGAGGTCGCTCCTTCATGTGGTTGTCGTGATTAAACCAATAAATTAATGATAATAAAAGTTATTAGTATGAAAAGTTACGTGTATTTGCGCATGAGGGCTTCTTAATTGCACATAGTTGTTTAGTAACTACATTTCTTTCTTATGATTGAACAGGTTTTACTGTATTTATCTCTGGTTAGGATATCTGAGGAAAGTAAATAATCGGTTTGTAATGGCAAGTATATTTACTGATGAATATACGTACTGTAAGGGTCATTTGGATGACAGCTGTATGGTACGTTGGGGTGCTTAGGAGTTCTCAGTATAAAAAATTCCCTACTCCAAATAGGGTCATTGACCTTGCGGAAGTCACGTGCGGGTTACAAACAGGGTTAGTCCCATGGGGTCTTTACACACAGCTGTACAAAAATATTTTAGTGTCATTGCTATGCAAAAATATAGTGGCTCCTGGTTCAGGATATATGTACCTACAATCCATGGGGAACTGTTTGAAGTGCTTGTGGTTGGTTGATATTAATATAAAATAGTATAATAAAGTAAATTATAAAAAACAAGTCAAGACGTTGAGATTACTTGAGCTAAATTGAGGGGACAAAACACCCCATAGGACTAATGCAGTTAATATCCTGCTACTCTTAATTTATAGGATTTTACAGAACTTATTTGGAAACTCTGACTCGACACAGTTTGTCTCCTTGGATATGTTATATACTTTTGACTTCTTGTTTTCTCCAATTTCTATTTGCATAAAATTGCACTTCTGTTTGGAATTAAGAAAATACTAGAGTGGTTTTTACGTATTTATAAGAAATTTTGACTTGCGTTGGGAACTAATATTCTATTAAAAAATGGTATTCGCGCAGATGTGGCGTGCATCATAATACTTCTCAGTTCTGACGTGGCTACCGTTCATTTAAAATTACCTATTTGTTCAGGCACTCCTCTTATTTAGTACGAGACGGCGAATTTTAATCTGTAGTGACTGCTCCATTTTAGTTTCTATTTACGTGTGAGCGCGCGATTGATGCCTGTAATTTTGACGGCACAGGATTTGAGTAGCAGCCCAAAAATAGACCACGCGGTGCGTTAATATTATCATACTCTGTTATTGTTATTCTATTCCTGATGCACTTCTGTTACATTGTACTTTCTACGTATGATGATCTCGAATTTTCCAGCAGTAGGTATACTTTTGTTGTGTCACGTATCTTCCTACCTCACACCCCCTAATTGTGTTCTGTGTACACATGCACTTGTGTAATCTGCCGTGTTCAGTCGCACATATTGTGTGTGTGTTACGCATTGCTGTCCTCGCACTCAGTGCACCCTAATACGTTGTGTGTGAATAGCAGTTATCTGTTCTCAGACGCCCTAATAATGTGTGTTTGTGGTGCAGGTGGTGCACACAATGGAGGCGAGTGTGGTGGAGGTGGACAGTAGTCACAGGGAATTGAATCACCATCTCGTCAAGCTGAGGTTCGTGCTGCTGCCCACCTCCCACTACAAACACGAGCTGCCTGTCACGTCTAAAGAGGTGCTGCATTTCCTCGAGAGATTCTACTTTGAGAAAGGCATCCTCAAGCGCCTCAAGTCTCTTGGAAAAATTTCTGAAATTTGGTGAGTGTGTGGTACTCTATATCTAAATACTTGGTGTTTGTTGGCTAGAGGTTATTGTGTCTTTTTTAAGAAAATGGTCTTAGAGATTAAGTGAATATGATTTCAATTCATATTTCAGTTCAATCAATTCTGTTTTGTTCAATTAATTTGATTTCATTGATACTTTATTGAGAAAATCAGAAGTTGTAATCTAGCTTTCATTGAGTGGCCCGTACAGCCACAGCACCAAGACGCTGCTTAGTTGAGTATAGTTCTCATCGAATTGTCATCTTTTATAAGTGTTCAGCACTCGCAAATTATTGCAATGCACCTGTAGTAGACGATGGTACTTTTTATCCAGGAAACCCAAAGTGAGTTAAATTGAAAGAAAAGTTCTTAAATATTTATGGAGGCGTTTCATGATAAATTTATCCCCAGCAAAAACATAAAAGAATATGAGCAAGAGGATACGTCACCGGAAATATAAAATTCTTTTTAAAACAGTTCAATTTATTTTTATAAGCAAAGAATATAGTTAACTGTTTCAACGAAAATGACGTAACTAATAAAAACGTACAAAACAAGCCTTGCGTCAGGACACTTGGACGCATGCTGTGCATCCTAGCGTAGGGACATGCCTGGCTGGTGGAGCACTGCCTGGTGGAGCACTGCCTTGTGTTGAGGTGTGGTATTGATGAGCACGTTCATGAGCAGCTCGACTATGGACTATGTGGGCACGAAAGCGACCAACTCGTCTTCTGAGAAGGAGGAGGAAGTAGACAAAGATGATGAGGACAAAGTGCAGGAGGAAGACAAGCCAGAGGACTCTGAGGTAAAGTTTACTCATTGTTTAGTACCTACGTTTTGTTTGAATTAAATGCTTGAGGTGCTTTGGTAGTGACACTAGATGTAAAGTTTGAATTAAATTCTTAAGTAACTTTGGTACTGACACGAGATTATTTTGGTGAAAGCTACCTGTAATGAGAAAGTTTATTGGTTGCTAAAACTAGTTTTTGTACCTTTTGCCGATTAATGCCTTGTTAGGTATTAATTTATCCATAGTACAATTTCTATGTTTTTAATGATGCGTCCAGTATTTTATTCTGAAGAAGGTAATTTTGTTTCGGTTCCTGTTATTTAAATCAGATATTTGTACTCTTGCAGTTGAAGTGTCTCCACAACTGTGTATTGTAACCATACAACCTTGCATGTTTCGTGCAGGACAGTCGTGGTGCTGACGAGACGGTTGGTCTGTCGGAACATGCACGTGATAAAGATGAAGATTACGAAGAAGACGATGAAGAAGACGATGAAGAAGACGATGAAGAAGAGAAAGATGATGACCAGGACAAGGAAGACATTATGAATGATGACAATCAAGAGGAGGAAAATAAAAACACATCTCGCGTGAAAGAAAACATAAGTGATGACGAAGATGAACAAACGGTTAGTTGACATCAAATGCAGATTTATATTCACTTTGTGAATGAATCGAGTTCTAACCACACATCACACTGCATTATAGTAAATATCGTCTAGCAATGTATAAATTAAATAATGTTGTCAGTATGAATTGAAGGAAACAAAGTAATATATATACCGCTGCACCAGCCACTTTTAAGCTGGTAGATCCACTAACTTGTCAAAGATCCACTGTAGAAGGACCTGTTACTGCCAGGTCCTGCAGCCTTTCCAAACTATTGCCAATAATTGTGCGAAGGTCAGTCTTGTTAGCATAGTCAAGGATTGAATCTGAAGTGCTTCAGTCACATATCATCATATAATCAATGAAAGGACGAGAGTGGAGATTTCAATGAGACTTGTAGAGTTGGAATTCAATAATTCTCAAGCCAAGGTTTTGAGGTCGACTTGTTAATAAGATTTTGACGTGCAGGCCATAGATGCTGCGGACGCTTTGGTCAGCTCGAAGCGGCGGTCTGGGCTGTCGTCTGACGAGATACAGCGGCGCGTGAGCTACGTGGAGAGTATCGACTCTAAGGTCGTCAAGTACGAGTTCGACACCGTTGATGAGGAGTGGTGCGAGGTACAGTCATCCAATTGTGAAGGTTTCTCTATTTTCTTCAATGCACGCTTTTCAATAGGTGTTGCAGTTCCAATCTCCTTTCAAATATTGTCTGAACTGTTTTCAAATAATAGGTATGAGATATTCAGGATATTAACTTATTTCGTAGATGTGAGGTGTACCAGTTCCTCGTCGATGATGATACACTAAGAGTAGCTGCTAGTGGGTACAGTTGTGTGTATTATTAACGAAGCATAATCAGAGTAGGGTAATTATGAAAACGAATATTTTTATGTATTGTTCAAGGGACGAAAGTAGCTGGCAACTGATTATTGGTCTGTATAGTTCCCTCCTAGCTGGTGGAAGGGTTTGGGATGTTATCAATAATTGCTCTGTAATAGTACTGCTGCTGAGGAGTTAGTTCTGATCTTCGTTCAAAAATATCAGGCATTAGAAGCAGTGTGGAATTGAAATACAGTGCATTAATTGTATAAAGCAATGATGATTGTGCATGAAATGTGTGAAGCAATGATGATTGGACTGTTCATATGGTCATGTCAGCTACAGAATTAGGAACTGAAGCTCTAAATAAGTTTGTAAGAGATGATGATCTTTTATTATGGGCAGCTGACATTAAGCATCCCGAACACCGGGTCAAAGTACGACTTCAAGAGCATTGTGAGCAACACTGCAGAGAAGGCGTATGTGCACCGCATTGCCGGCATCAAGAGAGCCTTCATAGAGGAGAATGACGGACACTTGCTCCTGAGAACAGAGGGTGTCAACATTTATGTGAGTGCTCGCCATGTTGCCTCAACTGTGGCTGAAGTATCTCATAAGCGTTGATTGGCTTCTTCCACGAAAATTTACTTCAATCTGTCACTGCAGTTTGTCTACTTTTATCCGTTTTGCAGTGTGTCTTTATTCTAATCCGTCTTGCAGTGTGTTTTTCCGTATGCAGTGTACGTGTGTAGGTTGGGACTGACTTTATTAGTCGTAGCAGTTAGCATAAAGTGTTATATTCTGTACGAAATAATACTAAAAGTTAAACCTATCGTTCAAAATACAGACAACCCTCCAAAATGTTGAACTCAGTTACCCTGAACTCTAGATTTGTTTAAACGCGTAGTTTTGCTACCAACAGAAGCTGATAGAGTGGGCGCACATGCTGGATATCAACAGGCTGTACACAAACGACATCCAGCTCGTAGCTCGCACCTTCGGTATTGAAGCCGCCCAGCGTTCCATCATCAGGGAGATCCGTGCTGTGCAGAGTGCCTACAACATCGAGGTGTGTGTTGTGTCGGGCCTTTGTGCCTGTTGTGTCGGGCCTTTGTGCCTGTTGTGTCCAGCTTTTGTCCCTGTTGTTTCGGGCTTTTGTGCACGTTGTGTCGGGCCTTTGTGCCTATTGTTTTTAAAACATTACATATGTTGTGCCATTTATTAAAATGAATACTGCTTCTGTACACAATAGGATACACTTTGTATGGTTGCAAACTTCAACTACATGTCCAGGTTTGGTGTGTCTGAAATTGCCTCAAGTCATGAAAGTCGGAATCTGATGTTATTGTTTTAACATGAACTGGTTGCAGGTTAACTACCGTCACCTGACACTTCTGGCTGACTACTTCACGTGTGACGGCGCCTACAAAGCCTGCAACCGCAGCACCTTCAAGACCTGTCAGTCCATCCTCCAGCAAATGTCCTACGAGTCGTCCATGAAGTTCCTCAAGGAAGCCCTCGTCAATAGTGAGTGATGTAGAGTGACAGACGTGAGTGTTGTCCGTACTGAGTGTGTGGTCAGGACAGAGTGTTTGGTCAGGACAGAGTGTGTGGTCAGGACAGAGTGTGTGGTCAGGACAGAGTGTGTGGTCAGGACAGAGTGTTTGGTCAGGACAGAGTGTGTGGTCAGGACAGAG
>VCRD01000600.1:51120-80672 GCA_006783055.1 Trinorchestia longiramus | reverse complement strand
ACAGAGTGTGTAGTCAGGACAGAGTGTGTGGTCAGGACAGAGTGTGTGGTCAGGACAGAGTGTGGGGTCAGGACAGAGTGTGTGGTCAGGACAGAGTCTGTGGTCAGGACAGAGTCTGTGGTCAGGATTGACGCAATGTATAAGTAAGATACAAAGTTTAATGTTAGTCTCAGGTTGGAAACTTGAACTATTCCTAAAAACTCGGATCGTCTTCCAGGTGCCTGTGACCGGATGGAATCTCCATCAGCTCTGGTAGCCACTGGACAAGTCGTCAAAGTTGGCACCAACGTCATGGACATTCATGTGGATATCCCTCGATGTCTTGTGTAGGAACCAGCTTGTGCTGAGTTGCTGCAGCCAGTTCTGAGTTGCTGCAGCCAGTTCTGAATTGCTGCAGCCAGTTCTGAGTTGCTGCAGCCAGTTCTGAATTGCTGCAGCCAGTTCTGAGTTGCTGCAGCCAGTTCTGAGTTGCTGCAGCCAGTTCTGAGTTGCTGCAGCCAGTTCTGAGTTACTGCAGCCAGTTCTGAGTTACTGCAGCCAGTTCTGAGTTACTGCAGCCAGTTCTAAGTTACTGCAGCCAGTTCTAAGTTGCTGCAGCCAGTTCTAAGTTGCTGCAACCAGTTCTGAGTTGCTGCAACCAGTTCTGAGTTGCTGCAACCAGTTCTGAGTTGCTGCAACCAGTTCTGAGTTGCTGCAGCCAGTTCTTAGATGCTGCAAGTAAATCCACATTGGGCTAGCGGCCTCCTCGAGTGGATGAGCTATACGAGCGTGTCTCCAAAGTTGTTATACACCTTATACTTGTAAAGTTTGATTATTAAAAGCATCAAGCATTGATCTTGTTTCACTTATTCAAAGCGCTTTGCACAGAAGGCTTCCTTATAAACCGTCTTAAAGATTGAGAAAGTTTTTTTTACGAGAGTGGATAGTTTGGAACTCTGCTGTGTATCATAATTAAGAAAGAACTTCTTTTTCACACTTTCGAGACTTGTATATACGTATTTCTCTCATTGTGATATTTGTGCATAGTTAGATGGTAGTATCTTACCTATTCATGGAACGTATAAAATGTATCAGTGTGAGAATCTTCAGAAAGAGTTCAGCTGAGAAATTATTAGTTTCTTTATCCCATGCAGTGCTGCGCACTTATGCAAGACCTTCGAATTAAATTACAAATCTTTCACGCTTTTTATCTATTCTACGTGTTGTGGTGTTCTCCAATGCCAATACAAATCTTGATCGTGTGATTACAGGGAGGGGTATAAATACCTCCCACCTTTTGGAGTAGACACTGCTAGCTGGAGTGGCGGTAGTGAGAAGGGCAGGTCACATTCGGCAGACTAGGAGCCTATTATGATATTTATTTTATTTTGATCTATTGCTATGACAAGTGTTTCACTCTCCTCTCGTGGCACTTTAGTGTGCAGTTGCCGGTTTTGGTGGCCAGCACTTTTGTGAAGAACTAAGTGCGACAGTAACTCGCATTCTCACTATACGTGGAAATCTTGAAGGCTCGTGCACTCCAAACTGAACAATTGGAATAGAGAACATGTGTGTTATCAACAGGACTTGGCCGTAGCTCATCGACACGACACCCTTGCATCGAAGCATGGGTGAGAAAGCCGACGGCAAGTTCGACCATTTTCACAGGGGGGTCCTGAATTGGAGTCCATGAACCTCCTGAAAGTGCGTGTGTGTATCCCAAAGAGTAGCAAGACATTTGAAAAAAACTCGAGATGTAAAAGCACTATTATTACGCATATGATAGTAAAAGCTGGGCATAGATCGTGTTTCAAAAATTTGAGGGTTTGTGGATATTTGTGACGTCGACAAGTGATTTGTGGGGGGTCAAAGTTAGGGGAACTTTGATTTACGAGACTGCTGAAATGTTCTTAAGTCATGAGAATTTATCTTCGACCATACTTCATGATTGTGCACAACAGGGCAAACGGAAATTTTTATTCAAACTTGTCTACTTAACTGCTAATTATGTTTTATTCCCGCAAACCAACTAGTTACTTCTACTCTGAATTTCCCACCGTGTGAGTAACCAGCGCAGTACTGATGTAATTTTGATTTTGACACAAATTTGCGTCTAATTTACTCATATCACGAATAAAATCTCGTACTTGTTTATTACTTGAACATGTAGAGAAAATAACACTGCGTTTTCGTGAAATTTTGTACGGAAATTTTACACTAACTTCCGAAAAGTTCACATTCAAGTATTCTTCATTCAATTTAGCGTCTACCTAAGCATCGGAAATTTATATTGTGTATGTATTACACTCCCTTTCCCAGAAAGTGATTTTTTATTCAATTTCAGAACCGTGCATGGAAACCGTACTGGCTTCAGCGGTGAAAATTTTTTCGTGTATTGTTCTTCTTAAAAATTACGAATCTTATAGTTAATGTTAGTTTAGTAGGTCTCTTAGGGTGAATAAACTCGTAAACTGTGATATAAACATTTTCCATTAAATGCATGAAATATCAGTCTCGTAAGTGAGTTCATAGGTTCCACTTACTTTCTTTACGATGAGAGCAAAGGTGAATTGCACTGGCACTAATTTTCTGCTTTGGTTGTTATGATGATCCAGGATAATTCAATAAAGCTCAGAAGCGAATGAAGCAAATAACACGAAAATGAAATGTTATAATCTGTTCATTCGTTTCAACGAAAATAGTAATCATTTTGTAAGTGCAGTGTGTCAGGTTATTGCTAAATAAGCTACCGTGTTGTGTTTTTAATTATCAAGAAAATTAACTCTGCTGGTTGTGTGAGTTCAAAAAAACCGACGCCCAGCCAATGTGTCTTCATTTTCTTGCATTTCAGATACAAAAAATTATCATTTGAATTTTCACTACGACCAATTGCCCAAGCTACAAAACTCTAAAATAGTTAGTGTTGTTTTATTATGTGTCCCAAGAAACTTCCCCCTAGTTTCCAAGAATTTATCACACCTGGCCCGAGTACTGGGATGGCAACACTGTGCCTCAGAAGTCAGTATGGTTCAAGCCGTGCTGCTATGTGGCTGTGAGGAAGAGCTGGCTTGTGGCTCTCAGTGAATTGTGAACTACAATCGCAAATTTTACCGGATAGCACCTGGATATGATGGCAACATTCAAATAAAAAGCAGCACACTTCTCATTTTCTTGCTTCTGGCCTTTTAGGTAAGGAATATTTAAATTTGTTAAAGTTTTTGAATGGCACATGTGTGGTAGCCGTTGCTTGGGCTTGTTTGTGATGACCCTCCTTGCATATATGGTGTTGCGGATTGCCTGCTTTACTATGCTGTACTTTACCTCTTTATTTTGGACATTGTTGTAACGACACTTGGTGTAATTGAAGAACTCTAGCTGCATCTCTTCCCAAATTTTATGTGCCAAAATTATTTAAAACGAATAATTTGTTGTCCTACTACTTATTCTGTTGATTTAGAGTTCAATTTCTAGATAATACTGAATTGGTGTCTCTGTTATGCTTGGTGCCCAGTTTCTCGTCCATGTGGTGAGTTAAATCTTGTTTAAACTGAAGCCTTGGTGGCTGTGTGTTCAGTGAAAAGAATTTTAAAATGGATAATGGTTAACGTCGAGCAGTCAACATCTAATACGAAAGATTTTAATTTCTGGGTGATTTGTAGAAGATCACGCTTCTCGAAGTATAAATCCTAGGAGAGTAAGGCCCAGAAAATAATTCTATCTCTATCCTATATATCTATAAATTGCAATAAATTATGAATGGTGTCTTAGGTTAATTTTTTAGTGGTTATTCGCGGTTTTCACGTCAACGCTCGACCAGTTTCGCTGCGTGGCACAGCAGTATAGGATGAAATCTATTTTTAGCGTCGGCGGTGGAGAGTGAGAGAGATGTTCAAATTTTGTGTAAGCGACATCGTAGTTTAGCAAGCGCAACTATACGTCGTGACTTGTGCTGTAACTTACTTTTCAAGAACATGGACGCTCACGAAACATTTATTTCATTTTGAGGCTTTGAGAACAATGTTTCATCACATTTCATGTAGAAAATTGACTGGAAATTGGTTTTCTTTCTTTGAAGTACAGTTTTTGTGATCACTGTGGTGCAAGGTGCTATGTACGTCTTCGATGCCCCGTGTGTATTTCTTTCTCTTTTAAAGATTGAAAATCTAGACTCCGACTTGCTTAGGCAACAGACCAATACTTGATCAAATTTTCGACTACACTCGCTAAAATCGAACTAATTTAGTTTTCCTGAGGCCGGTTCATTGGTATATTTTAAAGTGTGTCAAGGAGGTCTATGATTTTTTATCAGATATCCTGGGTATTCGTATTAAACATCTCCAACAAAGAATGTTTTTTTTCAGCTTAGAGACTGCATGACGCCTTGGCATATGCCTAGCAGGTCATAAAACTGAGTATAAGACGACGTCATTTTATTTAACGAGATTTCTGTGCCGCGAAGTTACCTCCGTTGTTGCTGTGGCGGTCGCTAGTAAGCCGCTAGCTGCTTTAAATATTAGTGCAATATCCAAGCTATGAATGTTGGTGCAATGTCCAAGCTATGAATATTGGTGCAATATCGAAGCTATGAATATTAGTGCAATATTCGAGCTCTAAATATTGGTGCAATATCCAAGCTATAAATATTAGCGAATGTTCAAGCTTTGGATATTAACGAATATCCAAGTTTCAAATATTAGCGAATATCGAAGCTTTAAACATGAGCAAATGTCCAAGCTTTGGATATTAACGAATATCCAAGTTTTAAATATTAACGAATATCGAAGCTTAAAATATTCGCTAAAATCTTAGTTTTGAATATTGGGATTATATGTAAGTTTGAGGTAACAGAGGGGCGTATATGCTTTAAATCATAGCGCTGTATTGAAGTTACGATGGTGCTGAGTGAGCCTCGTGGCTGCGGACGCTGTTCATGGAAAGAAAAACTTGTTATTTTGTCAGTTACGAGGTGACGTCATCTCTACCTGCAGTTCAGACGCGAGGCTCAAGTTTAAACTTCAAATTTCTTACCTGTCACGGTCCTTGTTAACTCTTTAACCACAAAGTTATTTGCAGTCCCATCAAAATATTCCGTATTTATCTTGTTATTTTTATGTAATTATACCGTGATTTTGAACGAAACTATTAGGATATGAGAGACGACGGTAGTGTGAGGTACAGTTCGTAGGCCTAGCATTAACCAGTATTACAATTTCATCAGGCTTGACAAGGTTAGGTCATAGGGCAACCAGAATAATATTGCCATAGGGCAATAATCTCTATTCATTATTGCGTTGGTTAGTAAGTGTTACCTCGGGGTAGTTTTTTTTGGCTAATTTCGAAAGCTGTGTTTAGCGTAGTATTGCAAGCAGTTTTTTTTGGCCTTCCTGTTAGTTCCTTCCTCTGCGTAATAGCTTAAAGTTTCATCTTGCCCAGTGTAATTGAAGAATTGTCATTCTGATCACTGATCCGTTTATGTAGCTTGGAGATGTCGCTAAAGCAGTGGTTCCCAAACTGTGGTACGCGTACCACCAGTGGTACGCAAGGGCATTCCAGGTGGTACGCAAACTCTTTCGGGTTCATGAACAATTTTTATTTTGTTATTTGATAATTATGGAAATAAAGTGATATCTGAGCGAATTTAGTTTCTCTGGAACCAGGTGGTACGCGGCGACTGTACGGGACCTCTAAGTGGTACTTGATCACTAAAAGGTTGGGAACCACTGCGCTAAAGTAACCCGTCGGTCTCATGCGTCACTCGATCCGTTGTCACCCTTAATTTATTCTGTGAATTGCTTCTCCTAGACACCGTTTGTCATCAGTTGTTACTTTTCTTGTTATTCTTATATCTTGAACTTCCATCGTAGAAGGAGTGGAGTAGAGTTTTTTTTTTAACTAATTGCACGAGAAGAGTTGCGTAAACTAAATAACCTGCGATGTTGTAACTGTGTTCGACGATTTTCAGGGATTTAGTGACAAATTCCAAGTTGTAAACACTTTCTTCTATTTCTAATATCTGGTTTCGTAGTTTCATCGCGGTTTCAAAATTTGCTCCACTCTGTTTACTCTTATATTGGATGTACGCAACAATTTGGGTGCAATTTATGCCGGAACCTAACGGTATTGAAATTTATATTCAACTTATTGTAATATTTCTGACGCATTATCTGTCTTGGGACAGTACCCTAGCAAAAATTTGCTGTACTTCTGACGGGTCTACTGCGCTTTTATTTGAAAACTCGCGGAGAAAATTTCCAAACCATATTCTCTGCCGACGACTCCTATTGCCTGACTGATATTCCTTGCTTATTAAATGAATTATTTCCTTAGCTCCGTCAGTATAATTGCAGTCATTCTTTCAATTCCCAAGTGAATGTTTTCTTCTTTAGATTATACTGAAGAATGCGCCTTAGAGCGCGGTCATCGCTCTCCTACATCCGGCCGTGCGTGGTGCAAGTTGCCCGTATTTGCTGCAGACTACATCCGCTGCAGCCGCAACCTCAACACAATTCTTGGACAATAGAAATGTTTGGTTTCGCTGGTTTCACTTCCTACTTGATGTGTTGCTTCAGCTTTGTATGTACAGAGTATCTACAGACTAAACCAACAGTTGTTTTCGAACCATTCTCCGTATATTTTTGAGGGTATTTTTAGGTTGAAGTTGGTCTGGCATCGCAGTTGAATCCTCTTGATTCAAGTTATTTTGGCATCGAAAGTGATTCCTCTTATGATCTTGGTTGTTTTGGTGTCGAATTTGAATCGTATCTGATCCCAGTTATTCTGGTATCAAAATGAATATTTTTTTGATGACAGTTGTTCTGGTATAGAAGTTGAACCCTCGTTTGGTCCTATATGATTCAGCAAATTCGTTCAGCTGTCTTGAAGTTTTTAATATCCATCTCATACAGCTTACCCCTGTAGGATAAAATTTACTCATCTCTAGAAGCAACCAATGAATTCTACTCCGAATTACAAGCCAGTTTTCTCCTAATCGCAGTCGAAACTCTACTGCAGATTCACAAGTTACTACAACTGCATTGCTCAGATTGTATGACTTTATTGGCTACAGAAACCCAGCATGAGAAACTAGCATTGAAGGAGTTATTGCCCGTCAGCGCAAGTTCTGTGTATTGTGTTGCAACAGCAACCAGTGTTTGGACTTTATTTGGTGGATGTAGTGGTGAGCTTTTTGTGTTCCGGTGACTTACGGTTCTCGATTATCTCGTGTAGGTGCTACCCGAAACTGGGCAGATTACCGAGGCACTTGTCAATCCTGGTGATGATACTTCTGTAGACTTATCAATCCTGGTGATGATACTTCTGTAGACTTATCAATCCTGGTGATGATACTTCTGTAGACTTGTCAATCCTGGTGATGATACTTCTGTAGACTTATCAATCCTGGTGATGATACTTTTGTAGACTTAACAATCCTGGTCATGGTACTTTTCCGTACTTTCCAAGTTTGTTGATGGTGCATTTATGTACTGGTCAAGTCCTGTTAGTGGTACGTATACGTACTGGTCAAGTCCTGTTAGTGGTACGTATACGTACTGGTCAAGTCCTGTTAGTGGTATGTATACGTACTGGTCAAGTCCTGTTAATGGTCAAGTCCTGTAATGATTGATGCCTCTGTGGAGCTTCTGATACGGACACACGCATCTGCCGCACCACCTGAAGCTGTCCTCATTAGATGGCAACACGTTCTCATTTTCTGGCGTTTCATCATTACAACCAAACTGATATCAAATCATCTCTTAAATTAAGACAAGTATTAAACATTTACAGATTTTATTGATAATCCATGTTCTTTAAATAGAACACTTAATCTGTAAGTTACAACTGGAAAAAATTACTGATGCGGATTTTGCCGTAGTGCGTCTTATAATTTGTAGATGAGTAGACGATGTTTTGACCATAGAAGACCAGGAGGGTAGATGCCTCTGTATGGTGATTGTCCCTGTAGAATTCTTCACTGATGAAATTTTAAATACTGCAAGTAGAGCTGCAATGAAAACGTGCTGGTGTATCTAACTGAAGGCCTGGGTGGAAATTCATGTGGAAAGCAAAAATGTAGGTCAAGTTAGTTGATGTGGCTGTCGTGACTTATAAATTTGTACGCATAATGCACGTCAGCACTTCCTTGCCATGTGTAGTGTAAGAAATGCCTTTTTGTAAGTTTTAGCATTGTTAGACGTAATTTATTGTCAAGTCTATATCTCTGAGGGAAATGAATTGCTTGTGAGTCAGGGTTGGGCCTCAGTATCTAGCAAACTGTAATTTTGAACTAAAGTTCAAAATAAAAGCAGGGCTAATGATGAAATTTTGAATGTTTGCAGTAGATTTACGACAGGCTTTTTTAAAAACTCTGGCGTTATCAGGTGCTATAACGAACTACTAAATAAAACATAACCAAATACACTAAAATAAATGCACTAACAGTTTTTATAAACAAATATTTCTCTATTTCCTACTTTTTAACAAATCCAAATTGAATCAGAAGCCGTACTGTATCGCCGTCGACTAGTGGAGAGTCGTGTTAGTGTTGTAGTTGTGTGTGAACCTGAAGACTGCTGTGTGGACACAGAGGTCCGCTAGTTCTGTTCTACTGCTCCTCGACCGTGTCGTGATGCTTGTATGTTACCGTGACCGTCTCATACACCGACCTCACCTCAAACCTTACGTTGCTACTACTCCTGTCTGTGTGTGTTACTCTTACCAGACCATCACAGTCTTTCCTTGCTTTTCATCTTTTATGTAAAACATTCTTCCTTGTTCGTATTTTAATAAGGTACTCGTGATTTTGATTTTTTATGGATGTTATGAATTTGAGGCCAATTTCAGCAATTATTTGGAGTATTATATTGTGTAATTGTATTAGGTATGTGCAAGCCATTATATACACCTCTACCCACAGCTTGTGGCGATTTGTTTAGAAAGGGTAGATAATGAATTTCTTAGTTATTTATTAATGATTGATTTAATGTATTTAAAAAAAGGGGTAAAACGTTATTCTCTGCCTGCTCTTAATTGCATGATGATATATTGCATAATGACTGATTATTGATGAGTTCTTTTCTGTCTCAAATTTTCCGTCATCTTGGTTTCAATGCACTGTTTTCTGAATGCCTCTTTCCGTTATGTTTCACTTAATACCTATAAATGACACAATTAATTAAATGCAACAACCATACGTAATCGCACTGGGGGGACTCTAATCCTCTGAATACATGAAATGGTAAAGATATTCCCAGTACTTTTTTTCAATGGCAAGATGAGGATAATTATACACATAAAGATTTAATATATATTGTTCTAAACATCACGAGATGGGAAATGTGAGTCATCTACCACATTTTGGCATATGAACCGCACATGATAATCTATCGAATAGTGCACTATTACAGATCAATCACATACTTGATGGCTGAGTAATTAACTGTGCACACGGAACAATTTAGTTAAATTAATGGCGTTCAATCAAAATAAGAAATATACCCTGTTGCTAACCTCAATCACGTTGACAATAACAATGTTAAAACTTGCCCTTACGCTGGAGTTTCGTTACTGATGGGTTTCAATGATCAACACACAATTGTAACACGGCAATAACGCTAAATTTTCCCCTTGCATTCCTTGCCATTTCGCAATTAATTCTTCCCCATTATACGCGGTTAAGTGCACGTATAAGATATGCTGTAATTCGTCGGTGTGATGATTAGCTTAATTCCCCCCTTAATCACTTTTACTTATTCCACCCATACCTCTAAACCTATACCTATGCCCTCGATGTCGCTCTGGCTGCACAAGCCTACATTGCTGTCGAGATCTAATTCCCAAGTCGAAGTCCCCGCAGGTCGGTCAGTCGGTACCAATAGGAAAGATTTGAGAGAGAGTTTGGCACAGGGTGTATCTAAGTAAAGGGGTGAAATGGAAAGGGACACTAGAAGGGGAATAGAAATGAGCGCTCTGTAAGTTTAGTTTAGTTTAAACACGAACTTCTGCGTTTAGTTTAGTCTGCGAGTTTTCACAAAAACCTCGTCACATCACTGGCAGGAATAATAATGCCATTAATATTTTTATTATTTGTATTACCTGGGAGAGTCAAGTCTGTTAACCCAGTTGATGATTTTCAAGTAGAATTTCTGTCTTTGTTTTTCTCACACTTGGTTTGTGGTTTTTCTTCAATATTTTTTGTAATCAATCAGACTCACGATTTATATTGAAAACTAACATGCAGGTATTTTGGTATTTAAATTTCTTAAAAATTAGAATACTGTTCTTGGGTGCGTTGTCATGCTTGAAACTCGTCTTGCCGTTAAAAATTCACAGTAGAAGTTATATTTTACGTTCATTTATCATTGAGAAAACAGACTGTTGTAGCGCATCACCGATTTTCTTATGGCATCTCATCGTATGGGTGTGCAAACGTCCGTGTTGTTGTTCGTCGAAATTAGCTTTCTGTTGATCAAATATCGCGGAAATTTTGCTTAGAAGTGAATAGGATCGGCATAGCTTTCGTTTACTCCTGGCAAACAAAACACTGCAATTCTTTATTTTGAATCTAAACTACTATTAACCAAACGAAGTTTCTTCTGTGTGAAATCATCCATTAACTACGTTATTATATACAAGAAATGTTACTAGATAAAGGTATAGAGTCTCTGTATCTCAGTTATTAGAGAGATCAACTTCGTGTAATCGATATCATGTTTGCCTTCCTTTTCCTGTTTATTTTTTCAAGTATTGTTCGTTATTCATGCGCCCAGTTGCAGCTCGTCCAAAGAAGCGACTGGAAACGCTGCGAGCGAGGTCATGTTGTCGAGGACTTAATCTTTTTGTCTTAGGTTCAGGACTCAAGTTTATAAGCATTTATGATTGAACGCAACCTAACAATTCGAAGCTGTAAGAGTCGAGGGCAATAAAAGAATATGAAAGATATTTATTTCGAAAATAGAATACGATTTTTGCCTTATTTTGATCTTGTTAAGCCTACAAATATATCGGGTGACTGCTGCACCCTGTGCGAGTACAGCGTACGCGCCGAAGGCAACGAGTATTCCCACGCATTTTCTTGCAAATGTCAGCTGTGGACGCATTATTTGCAACGTGTAATTTTGTAGAAACAAATTACGCTGTAAACGAAAGCTACGACTACTAACCAGGGTAAATTTTTTTAATCAAGTGGTCATATTTTGAAACATTCGATGGAAATCACAGTCGCAGACTTGCACGTACAAGTTATGGATGATGCGCGTTCCCACGCTCAATGAATTGTAATGCTGACACTACAATGTTGCGGTACGTGTATAGCAGCTAGTGTGGAGAAGTGCAAGTTTACGTTAAACGGTCATCACGCGATTTCTAGAAACAACGATGTTCAACTCTATTCTTTCAGTGACAGTGTGATTGGCAGTTGAATTTTGAATGAGTTTTTTTGGCGCTTTGCGCGTCCCGACTTCTTTGTATATCCTAATTTAAGATGACTTTGTTCTTCCAGGTGTCGATATTTACAAGGACTTCCTATAATGTCGGGCTTGCCACTGCTCCTTGAGATCCTTTGTTTCTTGTTTCTTTTTATTTTTACCATTATTTTTATGCTTTTAGATATGGAAAGGAATTAAGTGCGGTAAAATTTTCATGCTTGATATAAAGGGGGATGAAGTCAATGATTCAAAAATGTGTAAACTTGTTCTAACCAGGCCTATAGTAGTGTTCAGTGCTCTCTTGCTGCGTCATTACACAAAGCCGACAGTAAGAGAAGTAATCATATGTATAATGAAACCAACACTGATTACCCTTTCTGCCACTTTCATGTAGTTTCGCTGGTATGATGAGGAAGGCTACAAATCAATATTTTTTAAGAACAAGTTTTTACATGTTAATGCGTTGCAGTTGAGCCAAGGCCGCTTTGTGGAAGCTACCGCTCACCGTCCTCGCTTCTTTCTTCTTCCTCCTCCTACAACCCTGCCCACCTTGACGTCTCCAGGCCGCACTCGCACTTACCATGACCAACGCTCCAGGTTTTACTGGGGATAAAACTTCCATTTCGTTGTTTGTTTTAACGGATCAGCAAAAGAATTACCGTCGACTTGATTTGTGTAACCTGCCTAGCTCAGGAGGCCTGACATGAGTGGATGTTGAGTATCCATGACACACACTCGTGCGCGCTGGACCACGTCAAAACAACGTATCTTGATAACTGTGCTCGCTTGCACTCTAGTTTACCCGTAATTAAAAGGATTTTTAAGCTCGAAACTTTTAAACCTTATGAAAAAGTTTGTTCTGGGATAAATTCGTGGGCTGCGTGACGCGGTACGCCGTCAATGTTAAAGTAATAATTACTGTAACTGACTGAGCGCTCCTCAGCTTTCTCTGCTTCCTATAGTAAATTGAAAAACCTTGGTTGTGGTGTTACATTTATTTTCCATACTTCGGTCTTTTTTCTTGTTTGCTTAGAATAAGAATAGTTGATTTATAAATACCCAGAATAAAATACTTTAAATCCCATTGAGTTTACTTAGTAATGTAGATTTCATTGAAGGAACTTAATTAATTTACAGCGTTTAAAAAGGGCAGTTGTAAAAAGTATAGTTTAGCACAAGTTTGATATGCGTGATGCAAAATGTGTGTGGTGGGTCTTGCAATTCCTTTGTTTTTTATGAAATGGATAGTAATTGTTTTAATTCTAGCTAAAAATAATTGAGTAACAAGACTATTTCTAAATAAACACATCAGCGTAAGAAACCCCCCCAAAATCGGAATAATCTCAACGAATTCAAGTTTTGTTTCCTACTTTGTTAGCTCCATAAACTAATGTCCGATCTAATGCGTAGGCTGAAACTTCTGGACAGTCAAGACATGAAGCTGTGAGCGGCTCTCTACTGAACACAGATGACCTAATGGAGCTCGCCTTGCTCCTCGCTATTGCTATCAAGTTTTCAGATGCTCGGAGACGCTCAACTTCCCGTTCAATTTGTGATGCAACTTGGTGGTTCGCCATGGCAGGCTTTCTCATAGCACCTCCATCGCATTTCTCATTTTGTTAATCAAATTTTTTTTGAAACTCCAACACATTTGTCTCTGCTTAACACGTTAAGTGCGAAGTGACCCACCGGTGGGTCACTCAGGTTAGGTTCTGTAATTTTTTCAAAGCTTTCTAGTGATTGTATGCACAAAGTAAAGATTTGCACCAGCTAGGCAACCGCACTTAACGTGTTAACGTACCTGAGAATTTTTTTTGCGTAAGGCTTCTTTCAAATGTTGATTGTGACACGCGTGTATATATTTCCTCCTAGGTGCAAAATGTAGTCGCTTATGAAATGGATTCTACAAAATGAAATGAGAAGTTTCGGGGCTTCGATTTTGAAGTTTTAATGTTTCAGTACGATAAGAACCTACAATTTTAGCGCCGCCATACAACGTTGAAGGAGAATTTACCTGCCGATTCAACGAATTAAACTAACTCTAGTTAGTCACCATCGCTCCTCCAACTCAACTGGTCACCCAAGAGCAAGAGCAACAGGCACGAAGCCTCGACCTGCGAGTGAGTGCATCCGTCGGTGGTTGTTGTGTGCTAGCGTGTAGCCTCATGACGGAGGTCGCGTTGTAGTGACTTGTATGTATACTCGCCTTATTGGTCACTGCCACCATTTCCTCATTGTTCCACGTCTGTGGTGAACCACAACTTCTTAGTTATTTGTTCCAAATTCTCTGTATTCGTTACTAAAGTCTTGCAGCGTGAAGGGTATTATAATGTGACGTGCGTTAGAAATTCTATTTCTAATATGTTGCCGTAAATACAACGGAAATTAGCAGTTTAGTGTTAACTACTTCTGGGAAACAGAGAATTTTGACTAAGTAGGATGTGTGCGACATGACACGGTTCTCATGCCCTGCATTTTACAGCATACCTGTATATTATAGCACACAGAAATTAGACAAACGCAACTCGGCTGTTAGGGCTAGTCGAAAAAGATAATGATGAAACGTTAGTAAATTAGCATTATTTTATGTATACCTAAAATATTCATATTGTACCTGAAATATTTATTTTATTTGAATGTATCCACAATTCTGCGTCAATACTTCAAGCATGCTAAGATGATTTTTCACTTGGAAATTTTTCTCTGATGTCGACCATTTCTTCACATTAAAAAACTGAGTTTGCCTGATACAGTCAAGCTTTAAATCTTGTCGTGGGATATTGTCGCAAGGTCCGACTATTCACGAATAGTCTAATTTCCAAACTGCTTACTAGTTTTTCGAAATGTTCCAACTAGGAGAATTGCTGTGTTTTGGTTATTTGTCATACAGACTACGTCAAGAAACTTTCTAATCATTCACTTGATACATTAATATTCATTCATATAGTGTAGTCACTTCGTGTTGAAGAAATTGCATCTTATGTGGACTGATCTCGAACTGATTCCACGCTGAAATTTGCTTTATCGTTTCTTGACATTTTTTTAAATTAAAGGTATAATCGAATTCGTATATCGATTGCAAGTGTGGACGCTTGCTCAGACTGCAATTTTCATCAGTGTACTTCTTATGGTAACTCTTGTGTTCTTCAAGCCTGTATGGCGCAAATCACACCAGTCAGACAAAATTTGTGGTACCATGTATGTGATTGTTACTCCAGATCATAGATTCACCAGCTCAAAGTGCAACAGTAGTGCAAGGACGACTTGAAGTCACACACACCACCACGGCCTGTTTACGCTTATTGGACCTAAATGTCATAATGATAGGCGCTTTTTAACCCTTCAGCGACTAAAAGGACAATGCGGTCGCCTTTCACGGTCTTTGGGAGAATATTTCTAATAATTAAACAGTGAGCAATATGAGGTTGCTACTAGGTTTGAACGCGGTGGCATGTTACAGCGTCGTTCTTTTGGCTGCCTGGCTCTCAGCGTGCTTCATTGCACCAGTGTGCAGACGGTCTTTGTGAGCTTAGACGAAGAAACTAGAAAAACAAATTGGTCGCTAAAGGGTTAATAATCTCGTGTTGTGAACCGAAAGCATGCTGTCAGGCGATGGTGTTGGCCTATTCCTGGACGATCTGTCAGAGCTTTCTACACGCATAATATCGCGTGTGACGTAACACATTGTATAACAACGTGCTTCAGGGCTCCCCGTCCGTTCGTACGTGTAGGTCATATCTCGCTGCCTGTACGTGATGTGGTGCTCTATTTCACGTGGAGCGTACGTTAAAATGCTCTATAATTCATCTGTTTGCAGCGTGTGCTCGTAATTAGCTTATTGTGTGTCCAAATATGACAGTTATGTGATACTGTACATTGAGCTGCCGTACGTGATTGTTACGAGAACGTAACTTCTTGCTCCTACTGTACACCGTTATTTGTTTTTACTTTGAGATTGAAATTACTACAATAATAGTCGTTCGTGTAGGTCATGGCATATACACTCGGTGTATCGTTTTTATGAAGTCACTTTACACTGCAATTTTATTTTATTTACTTCACTTTACGAGGGATGCACATTTTCGGGCTGTTCACTCGGAGTCATTGCGTAAATAAAGATATTCTTTGTGTTCATTATTAGTAAGAACTATTTTGAGAGCGTGTGCGGGTATCTTGCAATACGACCGTCATGCTGATGCTAGAAAACAAACTTAAAGTAAACTTATTCGAATACGATCGATTCAAGTTATATAAAAAATTTTAAAGTGTAACATGTACGTAACAGCGCGCAGTATAAAGGAGCTCGAGACGTTTAAGTCAGAGTAGAGTTCCAGTGAAGTTGCTGGAAATTGATTGGTGGCAGTGAGTTGGGTACCGTTATAAGCGGACTGAAGTGAATGGAGGCAGTGAGTTGGGTATCGTTATAAGCGGACTGAAGTGAATGGAGGCAGTGAGTTGTGTACCGTTATAAGCGGACTGAAGTGAATGGAGGCAGTGAGTTGGGTACCGTTATAAGCGGGCTGAAGTGAATGGAGGCAGTGAGTTGGGTACCGTTATAAGCGGACTGAAGTGAATGGAGGCAGTGAGTTGGGTACCGTTATAAGCGGACTGGGCGTCATTGTAGTGGCAACACGAGGTTTACGTTGCGTTAGGGCTCGGAATTCGAAAATTCTCGGAACGTTATAATTCACCTCCCATGATAGCGTGAAACCGAGTGTGAATGTTCGAAAATATATATAAATTGTCTGCATATGTTTGATAGTGTTCAATTTTGGTTCTGATTTTGTAATCGTCGTTTTCTAAATTGAAGGTTTTTAGTGTTTTATGAGCCAATAATTCATTTAGTCTTTCCATCATGCCAATTTGACATCGACCCGTCAAAATTATATTGTAAACTGTCATTGTGTCGAACAAATACCTTAAAGTTACTTCGAATCTCTTTTAATTTAAAAATCGTTGCATGCCTCATAGCTGTTCTTCGTTGAGTTTTAATGAGGAGGTATGGAGAAGTACTCCGAGTGTTCTGTTGAGAAATTTATTGACCAGAGATGCTTACTCAAAGTTCTTTGAAAATTTATCTGTGCCTTGACTTCACGTATGTGTTGCGAAGTACTGTACATCATTTTTTGGGACGCATTACTTGAGAATCCGCTACCCTTCTGCCTATTGTTGTGAAGAACTGTTATGCAATTCGTGACAATTTGAGATATCAAGTGCTGTATTTTCGAGTCTGGTCTTCAGGACGTCGCAGAATCAGAGTTTACTTGGAACATATTGCAATATGAAATGTCTCCTTAACTGGATTAATGTGGTCTATGTATAGTCATCAAATCCTTTGCTGTCTACGAAACGGTCGTTGTAACTTGAGAAGTATACTGCAAAGAACGATTTTTGACGATGCTTGACCTGGTTAGTAACCCCAAAATGAACTTCTCGGCTCGTTCCTGTTATCATATTGTATTCTATTGTAATGCTTATATTGTGAGTGTAACCCAAGCGTTACAGTAAGTACATGACCGAGCTGCGTTTCAAATAATTATACGTAGCGTCTCTAAGTCGATGGTACGTTAGGAGAGCTATTCGCAGATAAATAATTGCGCAAATAATCTTAGTCCGTGACCTGCATACTTGAAATTCTTCGTACCTCAGTCCTGCCTGCCTCTCGCTCCCGCCTTATTCACAGTTTATTTTATGCTTTCTGTATCCTTGGCCTTTGCCTGTGGTGTTTTTAGAGCCTGTATGGCGTTTGTTTATGACACAGTAACCTTATGAATCATAAACTGCTAGAACGCACGTTCGCTTGTGAGCGTTTGTTCATTAATACGTCCTTAGTTCCAGTCTATATCAGTCGTGAATTTGCTTTCAAAAAATTTGGCAAAATTCTGTTAGAAACAGTCTCTGATTCCTATGTAAATGATTCCTCTATACACAAGTTTAAAAAAGATTTGATTAAAAAGTTATGTTTTAAAAGTTCAGAAATACTAATTTACCAGGAATGCGCCTGTGTAAAGGTCAAGGTCGGCATTCTCCTATGGTCAAGTAGCTTATAATGGTCACTCGAAACTGACTTGCAAGAGCTAAAGAAAGTAATTTGGAGAAATTACTGAGCAGCCTTGGGCTTGAAGGTCAATTGGTGTGCTACTGGTGAAGGACTCGAATACTTGTAGCTTCAAAAGCTTTCATTAAGTATATTCAAGGATTATTGGTCATGCTGCTCTACAGATCATGTTGGCTTGGAATGAAACTACGTCATGACTTTAATCTTGTTTGAAGTTTGTTTTTGGTTCACTCTTGCAACGTGTCGTTTGACTTTTGATGTATTTTCTATAACAATAAACAGTGCTACACATCCAAGCCCTGATTACTTACACCCAGCAAGGATTCGGGGAAAAACGTAGTTATCTCACAAACCACTTTTTTGAGGAATCAATCTCTATACGAATGTTCAAAAGCCGTAGATCTTGTATACCTCGACTCTCAAAAAACCTTCGACAAAGCTCTCCATGAAAGGCTGATGGCGAAAGTGGAAGCACATGGAATACAAGGCAACTACTCCCGATGGTTACGAAACTGGCTCACTGGTCACACTCAACGAGTCATGATTCATGATCAAGCCAGTGATGTGTAACGTCAGGAGTCTCCTCAAAAAGTGTTTTAGGCTCGCTCCTCTTCATCATTTATATACACGACCTTGACATCGGAATCATCAGTAAAATCATAAACTTTGCCGACGACACAAAACTCTGTCATAAAGCGTTCACCGAAAGAGGCAGAGTGACTATCCAATCAGACCTCAACCATCTACTATAATGGACCGTGACCTGGCAAATGAGCTTCAACATTGACAAATGTTCAGTAATGCACGTAAGTACTAACAACCGGCATTTCTAATATAGGATGAATGACGCACCTGTTGAAGCAGTACTGTAATAACGAGATCTTTGTATCATTATCCCTGAAAGTTTCGGAATGGGACTTCGGTATTGAACCAAGAATGGGCCAAACGGCTCGTTCCTATTGCCTTATTCTATTCTAAAGTTTCAAACCTGACGAACAAAGGGAAAAAAGTATCAGAAACGCTAGCAGGATCCTTGGTTTCATTGCAAGAAACTTTGAATACAAGTCAACGAACATCATCTTACCGTTCTATCAAGTGCTAGTCCGACCACATCTGGAATATGCAGTGCAACTCTGGTCTCCTACCATACGAAGAGATTATAATAAAGTAGAGAAAATTCAGCGCATAGAAACGAAAATGATTCCTGAACTCCGCAAGCTTAGCTTCGAAAGACGTCTTCAGCAGCTTGAAATTATTTCCCAAAACAAGCAAGAAAACTACGAGGAAAACTCATCCAGACGTATAAATATCTCAGCGGCCTTAACTAAGTTATCGTCCAAGGGCTTTTCGACTTGGACAACACAGGCGAACCAGAAATAACAGCCAAAAATTAGTAATAAGAAACTTCAAGGCATTCCAAGCTCTTAACTTCTTACCAGTTAAAATTGCCGAAACTTGGAAAAAGCTGTCCGAAAACATTGTCTCTGCTGGCACTGTGAACACGTTTTAAAATCGTCTCGACAAATTTTGGGTAAGAAACCCCTCAGTATTGTTACGTACTGGTTCTATGTATGTCTTTAACTCTTGTTGCTGTTAATGATTGCTTTTCATGCGCGTGACTGAAATGCCTGTGCGTGAGTAAAGGGCATGTGCGTGACCGAAATGGTTGTGCGTGATTGAGGTGTACGAGTATGTGTGTGATTGATGCCTTTACTTTAAACGGCATGAGGCTTAAGTAGAAACCCAAGAATGGATCAAACGGTTCGTTATTGTTGCCTAATTCTATTATACTTAGTAATGCCTCTTGACAATTCTGTAGGTTTGCGAAGTTTTCTTAGTTAACAATTTCTGGTTTATTCTTCGTAATAGTTTTATGGAATGTTCTAATTTCTTGTAGTTTAATTAAAGGTAAATTTTAATGTGGAATCAGCCAAAGTGCAGTATTGGCTTAACTTGTGTCGGTCCATGGGAAACGTTTCAAGCATTTTCTATCAATCTAACCAATACTCAAATCCAACACTGGCTGATGCAAAAGTTTTGTTCTGCACCAATTAATAGATGTACCCCCACAAAAGATTGGAATGCTACCGCGAGGTTGAACAGAGCGTGGATTTTCCGAGTGTGGAAATTTAACCATTGTGGACCGTCACCGTACAGCACCCTCGATAGCGTTAGTAAAGGTGTCGCATGTTTAGTCGCTACTTCTAAAACTACGTGAGAGTTTACTGTAGATGTGTGTATTTGATACAACTACTTTGCAGTTTAGTGTGAAGATGAGTACGTGTGTGATAAAATTTAGAATTTAGCTTGATGGTGAGAACGTATTTGAGTTGGCTTTTTATGACTGTAGTGTGTGGGGGGGGGGAAGTAATTTTTGATCTTGAGTCGTAGTGACTGAATACGGAATCGTATTTCTTATTGAACTATTACTTCAGGAGTGAATCTATATGAGAAAAATTATTTGGGGAATTTCAAGCTGCAAAAGTTGCGTTTCAGATGCCGTAGACGAACACAAGAGCCACGAGCACGGTGTCCCAGGAGGTCTAAAGTGATGCTACGTAATGAACACTTTTTAATAAGACTCTTGCATCAATAATTTTGATCACAACAGGATACCCGTACTCATTTTAATCAACTGTTATTGACTACATGCATGAGCATTCAACATGAAGACCGCCCAGATTTTCATGATGCCCTCACATGTTTGTTACTCAAGTATTTTCTGTGCGAACCTCAACAGCTGTTGTGAGACGCCTCCCAGCAACCCACACTACTTTTCTTGTCTCGCTGACTGGTATGCGACCGCTAAGTGCCGCCAGCAGTTTTATTTATTTATCTTATTTACTTCTCTGGCTACCCTGCGGAGAGCTACAAATTATCCAGTAATATTATGCGAAATGTGTTTCGACATTTCGACCGTATGAAAATAAACTGGTTGGGTTTCCATAGCATGTGGATACTATGGAGTTCTATTTCATGGTTGTGATTATGATTTTTTCTCCTGATCAAGTTGGCCATCTTGTTGAGTAACAGGCGTTGTATGCTGTTGATTTCATCTAGGGTATTGTAATAGCTGTGTTCAATTCTCGTTTACTTAAAGAATAAGTATGTTTAAAGAGCCCTCGAATATACGCGGTTTTGAAATTTTCAAAATGCGTCGATTACTGCAAAGCTTAAATCATATCGAGCACTTGTTGCTTCACTGAATTACTTGATTAGGAAGGTGCGTCGTTCATGACGTTCATTTATTGAAACTTTAAATTGTCAGCATACGAGGTCATTACTGAACCGTTTTGGAGATTTTGCATCGAAACATCAACACAACATAACTCAACTGCCTACTTCAATTTCTCTCAAAGAAAAGTGGTGTAGTGTTAGAATCTGATTCTCAGTTGTTCAATATTAGTACAGCGCATACATACGAGTTACCAACCTCTGTCTTCGTGTGGTGCCTAACTAAAAATTTACTATTTTCAGCAGTTTTAGTTGAATCGAAAGATCAAATTCAGATTTTGAGTAAAAAAATTGAGCTTTTTAAGTGGGTGATGTGCTCTATTACTGAAAGTTGCTATTTTCCCGGCTGAAGAGACGCTCGCATTTTGATATGCTGCGGTAAGACATGGGCTGCGGACACTAGATTATATAACCATTATACAAATATTTTTCGGGCCTCTGTCTCTTGATTTCGTTCATCAAGACTGTTCTCCTTTCGATCCCCAATAGCCAAGTTTTGGAATATATATCGATATCTATTGCTGTTTCGACCTATTGTTGCAATGTCCACTTCTATTACATACTATTGATTTCAAAGTGTACTTCAAATCGAGTTATATGTTCTGAAATTTATTGCTTCATAGTTATGTGGAACATCAAGTCTTGTGTTATAAGCGGCGTTCAACCGTAAACATTCCAGCTTTTGACCGTTCTCCTTTCTTGCTTGCAATTACACGCTTACCTCATACGGACCAGTGATGCTCATGTTACATCGCGTTCTTGTCAATTATGCATCATGAAAAAGATAACTATATGAAAGGACCATCAAGTCTGCCTGGAATGCATGCTATAATACAAGTGCTCTAAGTGCCTGTGTAGCTTTAACATCATTTCATTGCAGAATTTTAGACCGGACGACGTCGTTTAGCGGCGATTGAACTTGTGTGTGGGGAAGCGCGACGTGTCTCGTCCAGCAACATTTTCACCATACCTCGTCTGTGATGTAAGCAGTGGGCGCTCGGTGAGGTTCCCAACACAGGTTTTTCTACAGAAACCAGAGAGAAGATAGTGAGGTTAACATGAAGACTGATATTATTCTGTAGGTCATTTGTTATTGAGTACCTTGTATGGTAACGAGTGTGTAGATTCTGGAGCAGGGGCTCCTAACCTTTCTTTAACCTTGTACCCCTTCAGTATTTCGACAGATGAGTATGTACTCGTGAATTTGTGGGACAGAAAGGTGAATAGAAAAATAAAATTCAACTAAATTTTTAATAGAATTTTTAGGATTTAGGAACTATAAACTAACATTAAATGTACCCCTTTAGGCAAGAAAATGTACCCTTAGGGGTACATATACCACAGTTGGTAACCCCCAGTTCTAAAACATGCGTGTGTCGTCATTGCTATGCTCGGATTTGTGTTTCCCATGAAAGACTGCGAGGCAAAACATGTGCTTACTGATGTTTCGAATGCTACGAAACGCTGCAAAAACTTTATTTCTGGCACTTTTCACTCTAGGTAAAAATCATTCACCTTTCTCAAACTGTCTGCTCCTATTTACGTAAACCAAAGTTACTTTTTTGCGTACATTGATCAATGTCATTGTTGTAACATCTTACACTGAGAAGGAGGTATCAATAAAATTTATATTTGTTCCTCCGTGAAGGTTTCATTGAAGTATAGCGTCAGTTTATCACCCGTAGACGCTGCACGTATCACAACTACGCAATGCAATCAGTTAAAATTACTACCTTCACTGAAGTTACCTTTTGTACGTCGTGGTTCCAGGGTGTGTCACCTTCAGTGTTGTGGAGGCAAAGCAAAGATACGCGCATATACACACACAAACATATATATATATATATATATATATATATATATATATATATATTTTCTTATTCGTATTTCAAACGGTCTTACAACAACTAACCAAAGCTCCTCAGGATTGTTGTATTAGAGAAACGCGTATTAATTAATGGTTAGTATGAACCACCCTTACAAATGCAAGGTCACCGAGAGCTACTCTAGCTAAATTATCTAACCTATATCAGTCACATTTGCCTTTTAAAGATATTGTTCTTCTGTGCTGTCGTACGTAGTGTTTTCATGCTGTCGTAGTGTCGTAGCAAGCATTAACAAGAAAAAACTGCATGATGTCTCTTGCGTTTCCAAATGCATTTCAGAAAACATCATCCGTACGAGATTAAAAATTGTCAATATAGGTGCAGAAGCAAATGAATCCAGTTTTTCATTCATTGTCTCTCGTTATAAAAATTGCTATCGTGACTACTTTCGCAGTTAGCAAAGAAATGATATTCTCATCCAGCCTAAATTTAAAGCGTCTGCGTCTTCTAAATTGTCATGATGGGCCTGCTCTCGTGACGCTGTAATGAACGCTAAATTGGTGCTGACCTCGTACAGGAGATCGACTAGATGCTAGATCTGAGACAGCGAGCGCATTACGAGAACTGGAGGCTCATTTTGCACATTTGAAACACCCACAATTTCATTCGAATGGGAGACCGACATGGCAACTCGTCTGTTTTTCGCTGTCTTTAGCGTGTAATTCTAGTTTTCAACTTCATGACAACGTATTTTTCGGTAGCGATAGCATTTTAGTTGCGATGCGAACTATTTGTGCTATTAATGTTAGCTTTTCTTTATTGGCTAATAGCTTACACCTTCTGCTTCCATGCACCGTTGCGCGCACTTATTGTTTTAAATAGTGCTGCGTGAAACGCCTGGAGAGAACGGTGAGAAGAATTTGCCTGCACTAACTTACAGAAAATAGCGAGCCCAAAATACATATACTTATACACTGGTTGTTGCTCCTTCGTTCAACTGTATTGGGTTTTGGAGTGGTGTAATTTAATTTTCTCCGATTTGAAATTGAAAGTTAACTTGAAATTCCAAGTTTTCGACGCGATTTGCTGTAACCGGATTATGACATGAAGTATTACTTGTATCGTTACTTGTTAAATCATGTGTAGCCGAAAAAAATCATGTTTTTTATATTTCTGATATTGGTTAGTGACAGTTGAAGTTGTGCATCAACTTTATTTCCAAATTACATATTATGAAGAGTAGCATAACAGGATTTATAGATGACTCAGACACAGTATCGCACAGTCCAGCCACGTATTCTTCATCAATCCAGTCTCATTGCAGACCTCAATTTCAAGTGCGCTGGTTCTTTATAGGCAGTTAAGTAGACCCCAAACGAACTCCATCATAAAAAGTATCATGAGTAATGATTCGTGAAGCCCAGACGCCCTCGCGGATTATTAAGGTGATCAAAGGTCACACTTGAGCAGTCCTGACTGTGCAGACTCTCATTACCTGGTATGAACACTCCTGATGGTGGTGGTGGTGCCGTCCCATTGACCTTCCCTGGACACGCGCGTGACTGCGACCCCTTTGGGGGGAGGAAGGGGACGCCTTGCCTTGACCTCTTCTGGGACGTGTGTGTGTCTGCTCTGTGGCAGGACTTGTGCTGCTTCTTTGCCTCATGTGCTGACCGTTCACACCTGAATGTTCATGATTGTTTTTAGTTGCTAGTTGTAGAGTAACGGTCATACTTTACTTTGACTTCTTCAGAGATGCGTGCTAATTGTTTTTTTTAACTTGTGCTTCTAATACCCATCTTCCTCTTTGTTATGGGTTATTCCTATTCTGGTTATTCCTATACTGCTACTCTTAAAGTGGTCTTTTTTTCGAACATATGTCCAGGTCTCGAAACCACAAGTTCATAAAATTTGAAGTTCACTTGATAAATTTGAAAACATAACTTCGAGCTATGTTTCTAGTTATGGAAACACCATTGCTGACTCCGACTTTGAGTTATTTAATTGGAGATAGCACTTGGTAAAGATAAGAGCCTACACTAAAATTCGTCCTCATCAGAATGTGGAGCGTTTTCAGTGATTAGCGAAAGTTTGTTGAGTACATAAAAATTGAAAGTAATGCTGTTCAAATTTTTACGATTTGTAGAAAACAATTATGAGGAATTTTTGTAGAGTGGAGTCTATTTTTATTTGATTCTAGATTAGTTTTATTGCCGTTTTCTTACATTTCATTTTAGATGTAACGTTGTTGTAGGTTCTAATTTTAATTAGAAGTTTATAAAAATCCACGGCCAAAATAAATAAATCTCTAAAAAATGGGGTACTCTATGATATGTAGTGCATCTTAATTCGTTGAAATTCTTTGGAACATATATCCTTCGAATTTGGAAGTCCACTGTGATGCATACTGTATTTTATAATTTTATTAATGGCATCCTTAACACTGACATGCTTATTTTTTGTGATATGAGATGCTATTCCTGTAGTATATCTTTTATGTTCTCTGGTACTTTTAAATGTCGTCGGTATTTTATTCTGACGCGTTGATGTTGCTCCTTTCATCAGACTATAGGTCTAGAAGTCACTTCCACATACATGAACTCGTTTCTGACGCATCTCCCTTAAACTGGGACTGCATTAACTCTGTTCACAATTATATTCATGATAGTAGAATGTGTGTTAATATTTACCCCCACCCATTTCTGAATTTGAGGGAAATCGTAATTGTAGCGTTGACTGAGCATATTAATCCAACGATTGAGGCGACTTTCAGTGGTGGTTGCCACATTGACCTGGTTCTTAGTGCGCCATTTGAGCCTCTGTTCGAACCTCCTGTGTCCTTCATGAACAGATCGACTGCATTTACTGCCCCTAATAATTGGACACCGCGTGTAAAGCTAAATAGTGCTGCATTAGTGCTTATTAATGATGTTGCAAGCATTACGAGATCATTGCATGTATATTGTAGTAATGCTTGTCGCGTGAAGCTTATCAGCAATTTCTCTGCGTGATGTCTTCTGTTCTATTTACTCCTTAGCTTGGATTAAAGAGCTAATGAGACTGACCTTAATGCGCGAGATTGTCCTACATGTTTTGGGCGTTGGTTCTCGTTGGAGGTACCCCTTAATCAAAAGCAGCTACGTGAATGCATGGACACAGTTCACACTGCGCAGTTCAACAGTTCATCAATCATTAAAATGAATTGATATCCGTAAAATTTCTGGTTCAACAAAATCGGTTGTGCCTCGTTAAGGATGCTGATAACATTTGTCCTCGTTTGTACGACTTGTGCATGATGGTGGTCGCTATTTCTTAGCGATCTAGTACAGCACGAGCGTCACTTGAGACTTTATTTTCTGATTTAGGTCAGCCTTTTTGTCTCTCGCTCTAGTGGTAGCGGATGATGCATGAACCTCTACCCCGAGTGTCTTCGTTCTTACTTCTCACTTCACCATTTCGTGTGGTCGACGAGATTGTGCTAACCAAGACACTAAAAACGACTCGTCTTTGTAGTGTGTCTAGGGTATGGGCTTAAACTAACGTACAATATTGTTGACGATAGGGAAAATAAATAAATTAGTTGTCCCTGATCGAGGACAATGTTGCGTGTGTGCTGACCGATGAACACGCGTCATAAAGCCGCTGTGCCTAGGAACTGCTAAAAGGAAAGTTAGGGTCTGGAAAAGTACATCTAATCAGGTGCTTGGTTTTAATTCGACCGCTTCTACCTACCTCATAACGACTTGTAATTCGCAGCTAGTATAAAAACAGTATGTTTATTGTTGCTGCGAACTCCGAATCGTTACGATTGTGATGCCTTCGTTATGAAAGAGTTATTCGTTTATACAGAAGCGCCTTATTATGGAAGTTATTCGCGGATTGTTTGAAAATGACAGTTTTTAAAATTGTCATTTTAGAGTAAATCACATTATGAAAAGGTTTGCTCTCATAAAATAAATTACTGTAACCTACTTTAGTATACTCCCTGACTTTAAAAGCTACTAAAATTCTTCTTTATTGACGTTTGTAAACACTTGGGTCTCTCACAAATCTTCATTTGGTCGTGATTTTGAAGCCCAGCATAATTTACATAAAGAACCAGAATCATCAGGATACAGCTTCATCTAATATATTTAACTTCCACTAAGCCTACAACGGTGGCTCGTGACTCAGTGCCGCCGTGTTGCTGTTCAGTGGAGTGTTCAGCGCTCGCTGCCGCCGTCGCCACGCATGATGGTCTGATCAAGTCATCGGTACTCGGACCTTCTATTCTGTAAACGACCGTTGCTGTGCTCGAGGTACGCGGGACCGCTCAACCTACTGCATAGCTGGCACTAAGTGCGTTTCATTGACATGGTAGCCGTGACTAAAGTAGATTTATACCTGCCTGGTAAACTATTAACTCGTTAGGTGCGGCTGCCTAGCCGGTGCAAATCTTTACTTTGTACTTACAGTCACTTGAAAGCTTTGAAAATTTTTTAAAACCTAACCTGAGTGACCCACTGGTGAGTTACTTCACACTTAACGTGTTAAGACCGGGTTTCATTTTTTTCGCCGCTTTGAAATTGATGCATTGTGTCATGTAGATCTTTTTGAGAGTAGAAAATGTAGAAATGATTCACCTACCGTCAAGCTCAGAGTCTGTTTTCAGCGATTTCTTTGGCTTTTCTCGTATCCTCAGTAAAGTGAATTTTCAAATACGCTAAAAATGATCTTTACGACCCTTGTTTTGGTAAATAACAGCTTCAGTCCTACTGAAGATAACAGGCTTTAATTGTCAACCGTGACGTCTTTGTCTCGGGGCTTTCCAGAATCTTTGGTGCAGGATGAGGCGTCATTGACATCCCTTCCTCGTCATTGTTTCAGAATGTCTAAACTATGTTACTGAAAAAAATGCATCTAATTTGGTCTATTATCTTTTCGTGTACATCTCACGATGAAGTGTTTGAGAATGAAGGCGATGAAGGTGCTAGCCGTTCTCCAGGTACTGCCAGTTAAGGTGCCTCTCTTTCGAGTGCCGCAACTCTACGTGCGTACTACAGCGTGTTCGGGGTTATTATCTCATGAAGTAAGCTTGATGTTATTGTTAGGCTGGAAAATTAATAAAATCCAGTGAAAGATAAGTTCAAGATTAAGTTTCAACTAAATATTTTACAACTACTGACTTCGTGGTTCACAGACGTTTAGACGTTGATTTTTCATATTATTCTTGACTCCTTCCTTTCCTTTTTTTCACTCAATTCATACCAGAGATTTCAGTTCTATTGGTAAGACTTTCTCGTCTGCTCCAAGCTTCCATATCTATCGTCAGAAATCTGTCTTATACCACGAATGACGGATTGTAAACTCGACTGAATGACTTTATCTTGATCCTGATATTCTCTACGTATGGAAATTTTCACCGCGTGCGATCCCCATTTCTTAAAGCTTCATAGTTATGGTACCGCTCATCACGCAAAAAATGTTACTCTTATTATCGATAAATATTAGCTTCTGTAAATACTTGAGTTATGTTTGGTTTTCAGTAGGGGATTAAAAATATAGATTCATTGAAAACTGCCTCTGTTTGCATACAGTTGGTGCGCACAGTCGGGAAGACATTCTGGCGTTAATATTCGGGAAAAATTCGGGAAATTAATTCTGTAAGTAATTTGTTGTACTTTTATAAGAGGATAATGCATAACGTTAAAAGTATATTGTACTAGTGAAGTTTGTAGACTTTTTTCTGTGTGCATCAACTGTTTCCGAAGAGAGAAAGTATTTTATTATGAGTTTCACCGCATTTAATTTATTTTAACTTTTTCCTCCTTGTGACGTATGGTGGCTTTGTCTATTTCATCGTTCGATTATTTTCTGTTTTGAGAAATTAGAAAATTGCAGCAGTTTTTAGGATTCGTAGTTGTGCGCTAGCTAAGGAGATGGTCTTCATGAAGCGTTGGTTCCACGGTGTTTCCCAGCCTCACCTTCTGACGTAGCAGACCGACATAGGACTCCGGCCTAGGACTCCGGCCTAGGACTCCGCCATGGGACTCCGGCGTGGGTCTTGGATATCAACCCAAGAATAGGCCAAACGGCTTGTTTCTATTGCTTTATTCTATTCTAGACTGAGGGTATGTGCTCGGCAGGCTTCTGGGACTTGACATTCCTCGTCAGGATCTCGTGCTTACCGACCTCTGACTCAGCAGCGCTGGTTACAGAAGCCTCATGAGGAATGATATTCGTATTTAAATTTTATCTCTTGTTACTTTACTTTTTATTGAGTTAGTTCGAATTAGGTTAAATCTGGCCAATAATAATGCACCTACATTTTTTGTCCTGTCCTCCACTTAGTAACTTGAACAGCTAAGGTAGGCAGCTTCTTTACGCTGCATGGTGTTTCAAATTTTCCGCCCATCACACACAGACTGCTCGGCTGAGAAGGCTGAGTGACGGACCAGACACCTATCGTTTCATCTCAAAAATTTAGTGTACAGAAGCATTGTCGTGCTTATGCATAAAATTCGCTCATTTTATATATCATATTCATAATACATTTGCAATAAAAGACAATTTATATTTATTTGAAGCGTAAATAAATCGTCAAATAGACCAGCTTTCTTTTAAAGAAAATGTATAAAACGCGCTGTAAATCATATCATTTGTTATTCCTCTACGTAAGTAGAATAAAACCGTTAAGAAAGAACAATGTAAACTGCAGCCTCTCACAGGCAGAAACACAACCTTCACTTTCATCTGAAGCACATGGTCGCTGCGTCACACATGCATACAGCGGCCACAACTGTTACAGTGAGGCTCATGCATCACCACCTGCCTGTCTCAACTTGCGGTTGCCGCTGCCTGCTCATTTCAACGCGTGCCATCTCATTCCTAAAGCGTGCTCACACCTGATTGCTTGTTTGCTCTCTTTCTGTGCGTGTTGTCTTCTTTTTCTGTGCGTGTTGTCTTCTTTTTCTGTGCGTGTTGTGTCTTCTTTTTCTGTGCGTGTTGTGTCTTCTTTTTCTGTGCGTGTTGTGTCTTCTTTTTCTGTGCGTG
>VCRD01000600.1:31114-47383 GCA_006783055.1 Trinorchestia longiramus | reverse complement strand
GTTATAGGAACGCCGACATGATACTCATTTTAGGGTTATAGGAACGCCGACATGATACTCATTTTAGGGTTATATGAACGCCGACATGATACTCATTTTAGGGTTATAGGAACGCCGACATGATACTCATTCTAAGGTTGTATTAACAATAACGCTTGGTATACTGAATCCTTTGGTGAGTTCATCACTTGTGATGAACTGGAGTACGAAGCTCTATAAGGTCTTGACATAGTGTTGCAGCTTTGTAACATCATGGAAGCACAAACTATAGTGAGACACTTCCTCCAAATATTTGAAGAAATTATGAAAAAACACTAGCTATCAGATTTTGACGTTTCTTAAAGTATCCATCGTTTGGATGCATAGAGAACTGAGACGTCTTTCAAGTAACGCGTTTAAAAGAATTGGTGGGCAGAAAAGACGGGAATTGATGTACGCGTTTTGTTTTGTGAAGTTGTCTCAGCTCTATTATTTCTCCTCTTGTATTGACGAACTTTTGGTGAACCTTAAATTAGAACACATGCATGTGATTCAATCTTTGGTGCAACTTTTGACGTTGAAGTGTAATCTTCGACAGATTTATCGTTCATTGAATTTTCCCTATCATAAAATTCACAAATAGAGCATTTTTGTCATAAATTTCTTGAGAACGAATGGAAGAACGTGGGGCTCAATAATTTTAACGAAATTGTTGAATGACGTTACGTCTTGAGGAGAAGGAAGTTGTGTGACTGAAATTTGAGCGCTATCGTGGCAGACTACCTTATCTGGTTGCCCACTTGACGCTTTTAAGTTTTATCTCTCGGTATTGTGGATACACGAGACTTCGCTGCCACTCTCGTGCACAGAATACAGATCTCTGTATCTCTTCTATCGCTTGTGCTCCTCCGCCCTGTAGTGTTCAATACTGTGTTGAGAGGGCAGTGGTACACACAATGTGTTATTGTACAGTTTATGTGCATGTTTCTTTGTACGCCTCGTGATTTTTAAATGTACCTGTTCGCTTCGTGTGCTACCGTGCGTTCAACCACCCATTGCGTACCTCTGCAGTATGTTACTCTCTAATACTGTATGTTAGAATACAACTAATTCAACCGTGACCCATTCTGGTCTTTAACTTATCCGCTTTTTTTCAAAACTATCTATCTTTCCTTAAGTGTTTTCTTATTACATTTTGTATTTACTATATTTTTTCATTAGACTTGTAAAGCATAGCTCATAGTAAATGTTCGCGTATATAATTGTTTGTACATTGCTGTTTATTGTATCGTTTATAATATTCTATTATAAATTTATTCTTTCGGCTTCATGGACATCAGTTTTGCCCAAATTTATTTTGATTTCGATGTGAGTTTGGAGGAGCTTTATGTTCGTCACGAGAACATTCATCAGAGTGACGGTCACTGCAGCGTGTACATTAAAAACAATGCACCGGTCAACGGGGGCCGTGCGGTCTGCGCCGCCTTGCATTTGTGATGCACCTTTCACTCAGAAAGCTGTCCAGTTTGTGTAACCCGTCTTCTTTGTGAAGAAACAATAGGTCGTCCACACATTCACAAGCCAGTTTACCTCTTCCGCTGCGTGTGTTGTCCGACACTCGTTAACGCTAGGCAACGATCATCCAATCAATGGGCATTATGGTCATGATTGGACTTCGTTTTAATGTTGAACAGAAAGTACTGTTCATTAAATTCTCCCTTGTTGTTAGTAGTTATTTTCGTGTAACTTCACTCCCAGTTGATTGTTCTTAGATACACCGCTCAGCCTCACTATATGCTTTGTTTAAATTTTTTGAGAAACCTTACGTTTGAGGAACTTTCAATGGGTCTATCAATGATTGAAGTTCTGTTTTTCACTATTTAATTTGTAGAATCTATTACATTGTGTAATATTTTTACAAACTCAACAGTTGGTGTCTTACACGACTTTTATTTAAATTACTGCATATTTAGTGGTGGGATTTAAAATAATGAATATTGAGCATCTTATAACTCGTCTCGTAATTTGTCTCTTTTAAGGTGTGTGCTGAAGGGGTTTATCCTTTAGCGTATTCTGGGAACCGTGCTCTCGTAGAAAAGCAAGATGGTATTTCTGAGCTACTTCCAAGGGACTGTGCTGGTGGTGTCTGTCCTCGTCAGCAAATAGCGCATCTTGAAACGTGTCTCTTATGCTTGCCTAGCTCTTGCTATCACTGTTTACAGCTATAACATAAAGTGATTAATTGAACTTGTTGCAAGAGGCGGTTGTGGGTTTAGTGTGATCTCTACGTCTCATTTTTTCCTCGCTTTTCGGAGGCCGTCGTGTGAAGTCCAGACTTCCCGCACGAGAGACAGAACTTGAATGTTTTGTTCTGATTTTTAATATCATATTTTGTTGTAACTTTGTATGTGAGTCACCTGAACACTTGATGGCGCGCGTGTAGTCTCATTTTAGTAGTAACGAATGTTCTTGAACTTCGGATGCATGCTATCTGAATATATTTGACTCAGGTTAGCAGTACGTATTCTGCCTAAACCTAAACGGTGTAAACCTACCAGTAAAGTAACTTTTTCGTGTGCATAATCCTTACCTGAGTTTTGTACTAAGGTTCACTGGATTCTGAAACAGTGAACAAAAAATCCGAAAAAATTCGTATGTGGTCGTTTGCATTTTACCCAAAATATGGTGAATTTTAAGATACAAAGCGGGTGCTACGTATTAGGTTTGGAAAAGCGGAACAGCGCTCTGACAGAGTATTAGTCAGTGATGGAACTTAATAGCAGGGGGTTTCGACTTTGATTTCTTCATATTTTTATTACTCCTGTAATAATAATTATTATTATTATTCCTGCATATACTTTCATCACTATTCTACTGTTATTCTTATTGTTCCTCTAACCAATATTACCAGCACCGATATGTTCTCTGGAGTGGATGACGTTGAAGCTTTACTGCTAGACAGAAATTGTTGCACCTTTTCGAATCGCGATCGCGCGGCAGACAACACGTCTCGATCTGTGTTCTGGCAGTGATGCTCTACTTGTCAAGGAGGACGGAGGCGACTGATATGGAAAGCTTCTTTTCATGAATCTTTTTCCCGTGAATTGCTACCTTCCTGTCGTATTGAAGGAAATTCCTCGACGTGACTTCGTACGCGAGATGTATTTTTTCATTGAAATGCTATAATTTAGTTCCTTCGTGAAAAAATTCCCATTTGTGATATAAATAATTGTTTACCGAGTTCACCAGCAAAAAATTCCAAAGTGGTCATCAAATTATAATAATTTATCGAAGAAAAATAAGTGTTTTCATTATATATAGCATGAGAGGAGTAGTGTCAATGGTTGGAACTACTCGCACATTCGTACGGAGAAACATTTGTAAAACTGTTCATTAGAACAAGCGATGCTGACTCGGATGAGAAAAGAACAAATGATTCGTCACAAAGGAACACATCAGTATTGAACACGGCGCAAGCTCATGGAGCGAACACCACACCTTCCAAGCGTCTACACAACACACCACCAGAAGACTTGTGCTATACGAAGTAATTCTAGTTTCTGTATTGATTTCTGGTAGGATTTGAGAGCCCAGTTACTCTCCGTCGCAGGTAACACTTGCAGCTGTTGGGTACAGGTTCCCTCTCGCTGTCTGACCGCCCTCAACAGGAAGCTGTGCGCAGCTGTACGTGCAGTGTGTGCAGCTGTACGTGCAGTGTGCGCTGTGCGCAGCTGTACGTGCAGTGTGCGCTGTGCGCAGCTGTACGTGCAGTGTGCGCTGTACGCTGCGTCTGTCAACTGTTTCATGCTGATCAGGTGTCGAGGTTCATATGGTTGTTGGTGTTGTTACTGTTATTGGTGTCGCCATTATTACTAGTGTTCCTATCGTTGTTGGTGTTGTTACTGTTATTGGTGTCGCCATTATTACTAGTGTTCCTATCGTTGTTGGTGTTGTTACTGTTATTGGTGTCGCCATTATTACTAGTGTTCCTATCGTTGTTGGTGTTATTAGTGCTGTTGGTGTGGACGTCGGTGTTGTTAATGTTGTCTTCGCTCGGGTTCATGGATGAGGTGTGGTCACGCCTTGAGTTTGTCCTTGTGATATTCTATTCATTCTTCTCAAGATTAAGGCCGCAACTTCCATTGTAATGTTAATTCATAACTGAAATAATTACTCGTTAAAATTTTATTCATTTTGTTCTTTATGATTTTTTTTTGTGAGTGGCAGCTGTGAGATGAAAATATAGCCCATGCCTCCTGTTTTATTTTTACCTTATGTTCTTCGATGGTCGCAGGGTTAAATTACATTGTTCATATTAATTAGAGCTTAAAATGTCATTGCATTAACAGGAAAACAATTTATGGACTAGCTTCTTGGATATGCTATTAGTGGAAAATTTTTGTAAAATTTTATCTGCTTCACAATACTATACAGGTATGTTGTCTTGTTTTCATGTCTCATCTACGAATTTACGTTTTTCCCTATCGTTATATTGAATTTCTTAGTTGCATTAAATATCGGTGAAATCCATCGAGTGGTTCTTATTTTTCATTAGAGATATCGCGTAATTTAGGTTGGATTAACATGGTTTGTGTATCCAAGAACACGCTGCTCCATTTTACTTTAGGTGGAGATTCCCTAAATTGATCGCCTTCTTTTACGTACGTTGCTTTGGTTCTTTTATTTTGTGTATGTGGAAGCAAACTTAATTGTCTTACTGACTCGTGTTGTGTTCTTTTTGCACTACTGAATCTCCCAGCATTCGCTTAGTTTTTTTACCTGCGAACATTGGTGATTAAAATCCTTTTTATCTAATACATTACCTAGTAATTCATCTGTATAAATCACTAGCGCTGCGGTTCAATTTCCTTGAAAAAATCAAATATTACAGAAATTGTTCCCACTGATTCTTTAGTGTGCTGCTGACATTGAGCTTATTTGAGGCAAATGAAAAATGTTCTGTTGTATATGTATCTTGATAAATGAGTGAACTATGGCTTCATTTTCATTCTAAAAGGAATTCAATTGATGGGCTCTAAATTTTTAACTCGGCATGCCTTCAGTGTGAACTTTTTTTCTGAACTCCATTCCCGAGAATAACCTTTCTGTATCAGTTAATGATGGCCTCATGCCATATAGTACTTCTCTTTTTTCCTCGTATGGTACAAGGCAAGACTTGTGGTTGCCTCCTGGTGTTCCTGGGCAAAGAGCACGAGGGAGCAATCTATGATCCCATGACCCCTATCTTGTATGTGGCCGCCCTGTGTGTAGTACCTGCATTAATGGCAATGCGAGGTCCAGGTACGCGTTGTTTCTACGATGCTCAATCATGAGCGACGTCTACGAATTTAAGTTTATCTACCAAATTGAATATTATTGATGCGTTATCGAAGATACGAGGCAAGTTGGGTGGAACTCCGTGCATGAATCAGGAGTAGGATTTTTTAGGTAGCGGTGTCGTGTCCGTTTTGGTTCGTATATTTTTTAGCCCACCGGCGTGTCGGCTCTAAGAGGAAAAATATACATTAATTTGTAACTTTTCACTCATTTTGCCCACTTAACCCTTTAGCGACGAATTTATTTTTCTAGTTTCTACGTTTAAGCTCACAAAGACCGTCTGTACACTGATGCAATGAAGCACGCTGAGAGCCAGGCAGCCAAAATAACGACGCTGTATGATGCCGCCGCGTTTAAACCTAGTAGCAACCTCATATTGCTCACATATAATATAATTTTAACATAATTAGTATTTTTTCTGATGTTCCCCGTGAGTGACATACGGCGGTAGAGGGTTAATGTACCAGAAATTTTCCCCTGGTTTTTGAAGCGCCCAACTAAGTTGATCAATCTCACTCGAGAATCGATTAAGATAATTCTTCTCGGTATCTCCAACGATTTAAATAAAATTTCCTTGAAGGAATACATAAAAACACACAGGTTCCAGTCAAACATGGACAACATTCTATTGTTTATGTGGTTAGTAATCCAAAAAAACTAACAAATATCCCAAAGAAAAGTTCCAATGTGCTGAGTAAAAAGTTCTAAAGTGCTTATTTGGATATTCTGCGGTAGAAATGCGTCGATACTTGAGGTTGTAGAGCTCGGTATTTGCATATGAGGGCAGTATGCCTGAACTAGGAAGAGGCAGGCACGTGACTGCATTAACCTCTCGTGTTATTCCTGAAGGACGAACGCGGCATTCCTGACGCTGTTCCATTAATTCTTTCATTTTCCGCGGTATTATCTCGCACAGAAGTTGCTCTGAAGTTCGCCTGCGCGAGTTTAGCCTTTGCACTTAACTAAGCTAAAAAAGACCCTTGCGTTCTTGTTGACGTCCATTCCAGGCTCTTAGTTGTCAGGCATTACGCACATTCTTTCCAATTAATATAGGAACTGTTGTGTTCTTAAGTTTTCAATAATACACTGATGTTACCATGCAATCGCTTTTTGCCAAGGCCTTCATTCTGTAGAGCATATTTTTATCTTCACGCCAGCTTTTCATGCAAACACTTTATGCTTCAACTCTGAGTGGACGCACGATTGAATTGGCAAATCCAGAACTTCTCGTTTTCCGCTACTCAATGCTTCCGTTCGTAGTAATCTTCATATAATTGAATCTGAAGCTTGAAGCGTACCGTAAACTTTAACTTAATTTTCTCAACGTGTTTCCTTTAATAATAATTTAAGAATTATGGTAAAGTTGTAGGGCAACTCTAACGTCAGCCGTTTATCTGAGTTTTAAGGTTTTCATGTATACTGTGAATTCAATCACGTTTGCAGTATTTTTGTTCCGAAGAGGTAAGTAGACATTCAGTACTAAATATTTATCAACAAGTTAATCTGCAAAAACAACGTACTTAAACTTTGTCACTCAATCTATGTAGTGTCGATTGTAGATGAACATTATACTTTCATTTTAGCGTCAAGTTCAAGGTCTGAACTTCATTTTCTTTGATACCTTTTGTTTTTCATGCTCCGTTTATTTGGCAGTTTATCGTGCAATGTCCTGCACATATATATAATAGGTTTACGCATATGTTCTAGGAGGCGCTATATGACTTTTACGATAACTAACTCGTATGTCGAAACTCAGCACTGTGTAGGACTAATTGTCTAGAAGTAAATGGTGTGAGAAATTACGTTACGCAAGAACCACGCTCCAGTAGACTGAAGTAGCCTGGTTTTACTGTAACTTCAAGGTTGTCACAGACTCGCTCAAACCGCAACACTCCACTTCGCTGAGCGTCACTTGACTTTGCAAAACGCGTGCCGGTGGTTCCGGTGAACGACCACTCAGATGAACACGCGTTCTTGTGCAGCTTTTTAATTCGTTGATTAACTTTTTTCATGGTGTAATTGAAGATGTATATTTTTTGGAATCATGTAGACCCTGTTCTGCTTTTCAGCCCATTAAAGTCAATGGATCATTATCTCTCTTTAGTTTAAATTTAGTGAAATTTTGCTGTTGTTTCTATCCACGCTCATGAAAGTTCAAAAATTAGATTGCCGATCTTTGCTTAATTGAAGCCTTTCCCCTTGAAATGTAGGCTCACATCCTCGCCGTCAACGCTTCAGGAGGATTTCGAGACGACTTTAGCGAATTCCCTCGACTCCGAACATCCATAGAAATAAGAGGTAGAAGTACTCTGGCTCGCCTACTGCAATTAAGGCAACGGTTAGTCAGTAAACCAACCGGAAGTTGTACGCTTTAAAATAGTCTGACTTCTTACTTCGTTATCGCTGTTATCGCGTTTCCTTTTAGTTGAAATTGGTATCGAATATACTGTCGGCTACATGTTAGAAATTTCATTTCAATGAATTTGAACGGCCTGCTGCTACGAGTACATAGGAGCAGACCGCTGTGTACATTAATTGCATCTCATTTTTATGAACTTGATACTTTCACTCGTGCTTAACCTACTGGGTTACGCTATTCTGGGCAGGAACTTTCACTGAACCGACAGATTTGCGATTTTAGGCTTCTCACACCACCCCAGTTTGCCAGTTTTTGTTCGTAAAACTATCGTTCATTGTGCCGAGCGCTTAAATAATTCGCTTGTGTAGGATTTAGTATGATGGTAATGTCTGTGTTTTGCTTTGAATTGTGGCACTGCATGTGATATGCATTACTGCGTGTTCATTTCTCTTGCATTCCGTCTTACAATTGTCGCATAGTACGTTTTTTTTAAATTTCACACGGTAACTTGTAATAGTCTTATTCACTACAATGCAGAATGCACCTACTTTTAATTACCGCGTGTATCTGCTGTACTGGACACTAGGACTGTATGTTTGCATAGACGCTGTTTCATTGCTTGCTACTGCTGTTTGCAGTGACTTTTCTATTACTGTCGTTATTCTGTTGTTACTTTTGAAGTTATTGTGCTTTTAAGGGCATAATTATTTTGCTGGTACTTTCGTATTAAACTTACCGCTACTTTCATAATTAATCTGCTTTCAGTTTCATTATTATTCTAGATTTACGTATACAATTATTCTGCTCTCAATTTTTTTATTACTCTGCTCATACATTCTAAATTGTTACACTATTGCAATGTATTTTTGTTTTTATTTTCAAATTCATTCCCTTTTTTCGTCCCCTCGATAAAATGAGATTCGAGGTATAAATTCTGGAGCAATAATCCAAAAGTTCGAGCTCCTATTAGCTCAAATGGTGACGCGCGTACATAGTTGTTCCTGTCAAGTGTCATGAAGTGTAGAGGAGACTAAAACTAGGAACTGAAAGCTTCATCGAAACATTTCTATATATTTAGTTGCCCTCGTGAGCTGGAAAGAACATGCCGCTATCAAAATTGCTCACTTTCACTTTCAAAATAATAGCGCTCAACATTGAATGTCATTCGCAGCTTTTAATTCAGTTTCCGCATGGTATTCGCCGTGACCCTCAGACCGTGATGCCCGCCCCACTAGTGGCAGGAGGTTATGTGACTCACGAGTCCACGTTCCAGTTCCAGGGTCATTAAATAATGTTGCTCGGACTGCCTTGGCCTTCTTTGATCATACGGTGCCACATCACTAGATTGTTTCCTGTCAGTAATTCGTTCTCGTTGAGGATCAGTAATTTCGACCACGCACCTCTTTGTTGTGTGATTTACAAACCGCGCATTTCCGTCTGTGAACCATGTTCATTCGTAGCTGTAAGGTCTTTTTCAGTTTCCTGTGCGTGATTACTTACGATCATTGTGTTTTTGACGCCTCTGGAATGATTATTCATAGCCATTTCCCGTACCTGTGCACGGAAATTGATTGGCGTGTGAGGGGAGTGCCAAGTGTTGCACTTCTGGCCATTTCTTTCACCTATAGACGGAAATTTGTTGGTCATGTGAGCGATGTGCCAGGGATTGCAATGAACAAGCTGCCCCTTCATGCCTCTGCACTCATCACGAAGTGAGGATCTCGGGTAATAAATTTATACTTCATTACTTTAAAATATAGTCCTTTGTTTTCATTGGCCTGATAAATATTGAGATATTAATATCGTCGAGTTAACTGAATTTTCCTCAGTTTTTTACATCCGAGCTCAAATTTTTGGGAAAATTAAGAGCCGCAAACACTAAATATTATACGTTATATGCTTAAATACACGTATTGTTTACCCCATTATTTCTTTGTTATTTCTGTCGTGTTAGTTATTTCATTCTATCAATCCCTTATTTTTCCCTCAAGATTTTCTTTAATATGTTATTTCCTGATCATGACCTCGTCTTTCTGCGCCCTACTTCCCGTGTTCTTCCTTTCTTGGTGATAAATCTTGGCACAAGGTCGTCACCATGGAGGATCATCGTTCCTTTAAATTATAATTTCGCTCTTAGAGAAGGGTGAACTTCTGCTCGAGGAAGTGACTTGTATTTCCATATTTATACTAAAAATATATTGACCAAAACAAGATTCGTTGTTACTCTCACTTAAGTTTTGGAAGAATTCGTAAAAGATTGTGTTTGCGTGTTGTCACTTACTAAGCTTGATAACGTAACGTACTAAATGCCTGGCAGCGTCGCTGTGAGCTACAATCACGCTTTGTCAAAAACTCGTCGACTTATTGATATTGATTGGTAAATTAGCTCCTTTAAATTTATTATCAGGGAAGTCTATGTCTTTTTCTGATGTGTTGTATGTGAGGGTCTTGTCAATTATCATGAGCATAATAATCGAAACTATTTTTCATGGTTTTAGTACTTATTCATTCAGTGCATAGGATATTTTTTGAAATGTTACATGCATTTATTGTATTCATGACCTTCAACTGTGTACCTAATTAGCACACTGCAGTTATTGTGTGGCCTCCTGCCCCCGGAATATGTACGCAGCTTGTTAGCACACAAAGCAGGTCTCAGTTATGGCTGTTCCCTTACTGTGTTGCGTGGTACATGTGGCATTGATCGTCCGACTGCTTGCTTCATATACATCACTAAGGTTGATTCCGATAAGATAAGTTGTAAAGATTGCTCTTCATTATGAAACGGAATAATTTTGTGAATTTATTTGCTCTTCATTTTTTATGATAGAAATATGAAACTACTTATTGGCAAGAAATTTTCACTTTTTTAAATCTCTCCTGTACTCTGGTTCGGGAAATCTAAAAATGGCATTTTCGGATCTGTGCTTAATGAATCAGGATGTTAATGCTTTTTCAGCATTCACGTGCTGTTTCTGAGTCATGCTTTATCCATCGTTCTATATTCCCTGCACCTACTTGAGTGATAGGACAAAAACTTATCAGTTGACACGCCTTATTGCGCATTTCATGCTTGGTACAAGGTAGTGCTCTTCCTTTAAGCAAGACTGGCACGGATCTTCTGCCTTTTCATGGCTTCCCATTGTGGACTAATTATATCTGCGGCTCGGTTCTTTCTGTATTGTATCATATTTCCTCTCGGTCAATGAATCATTTCCGTTGCACTGAATTTAGCAGTCATGATTAAGCTTCATTAGTTTGCAGTTGGGCCGGGTCTCGACGCATGTGATTTCCTCATTTCTAGTTCAATTTCTTCACAATACAACCACCTCATTTCCTTACCAGCATTCTAGTATTTAACTTTCGGACGAACCGTGAATCTCGTCACAACTGAAAACTGTGCTTACGTCGTTTTAAACCCCACCATTGCTCAGTGACTTTATATGCGAGTTGCGGGAAGTCGTCAAACAGCCCTCAAACACTGCGTCTTTTACTGCCTGTTTTCTTTCTTTTCTCCTGCCGCCTTCCACAAACAGTGCTACGAGGTAGTACTGCTGTTAATATCACCATGTGTTATTACATCACTTGTGTAACTACAAGATGAATGATAGGTCGGGTTGGACGTCAATGTTAGGCTGCTGTTGAGCTGCATAGCGTGACGTCATGTTAGAGGAGTCTGCTGCATCAAGTTACGTTGCTTCGTAACTCGAAGCCTTGCGTTTGTTTTGTTGGCGAATATCACTTCGTGTATCAAGTTTGGTCATTACGTTGCCGCTACAAAACAGTTCCATGGCAATTATTTTTTGGTCTTATATAAATGCGAAGTGTGTTGTAGGTTACTGCTAAGGCGATTAGATGCAATTGTGTTGTATCACGGCCATCAGCGTACTTAGCATATAAACAGATGTAGAAAGATGTTAGTTCGGTTATGTTCATTATGGTAACTTAGTGCTTTTCTTAAACATAAGTTCTATAAATACTGAAAAGTCGCCAGTCATTTGAGTTCATTCGTTGCAAGGCACGTACGATGGTAGACAGAACTTGGAGGTGATGGGTCACTCTCGCTAGAATTATTGATTACAGTATAGAGAACTGTACGTACAATCGACTGATAAGATAGAACTGCTTTTGGCCCTACTAAGTTGCATGCCAAGTAATGGTACTTACTTCTGCTAATTATCAACCAAATGCAAAGTGCTGACTCGATTAGTTGAAACCAAACCAAAATCAGCTTCTTTCACAACTGTAACCAGTTCGTGTGATTAAAAGATTATCAATTCCCATCAATGAAAAGATGTTTAATTTTTACGGTTCATCTCATCTACACTTTTGAGACCAGTCTACGAAGTACTTTGATCCACACGAAGCGCATAATAGCTAGTCCTAAACTTTGCTCCTCGTAACTCTGTTATCAGCCACGTCAAGCAATGCTCAGCGATTGACAGTCAAGGGTCGGTCACGTTAAGCAATGCTCAGCGATTGACAGTCAAGGGTCGGTCACGTTAAGCAATGCTCAGCGATTGACAGTCAAGGGTCGGACACGTTAAGCAATGCTCAGCGATTGACAGTCAAGGGTCGGACACGTTAAGCAATGCTCAGCGATTGACAGTCAAGGGTCGGTCACGTTAAGCAATACTCAGTGATTGATAGTTCAGGGTGTCTACTGAGAGTAGAAAGCGTCTGTGTGAGCAGTTCAGAGTGCACTGTGCGCTATCTGGTCACTCATGCGTCAGCCGTTCCCGCTCTCCCCAGCGAAAGTGGCTGGGAAAATGTGTGCTGATATCTGCCTGCCCATATTCCACTAGTGATAAGACAATTATAACAATACTTCATCAGAGCTTTGCGTCGATGTTGGAAAGGCTGCTGAAGAAAGTATGATATTTACGTTAAGTTTTGTTTTGCAAGCGGCCGGGTCTCGACGCATGTGATTTCCTCATTTCTAGCTCAATTTCTTCACAATACAACCACCTCATTTCCTTACCAGTATTCTAGTATTTAACTTTCGGACGAACCGTGAATTTCGTCACAACTGAAAACTGTGCGTACGTCGTTTTAAACCCACCATTGCTCAGTGACTTCACATGCGAGTTGCAGGAAGTCGTCAAACAGCCCTCAAAACACTGCGTCTTTGATAATTCAAAAAAAAAAGCTTGATAATTTTTTATTCAGTGTATGCTGATCCGAGTAACATTCTTTGGGTTTTTACCATATCTTCATTATGTGACATTTCCTTTTTTCAATATTTTTCTAGAAAACTATCATAATATCTAAAAATGTTCTTGTAATGTCGATTTTACGGTTGCCAAAAAGAATAGTGCAGATCGTAAAGGTTTTGTCGATATCGTATTATTGTATGTCATATTTCTCCCTAAATCAAACACCGTAAGTGTTGAAAGTTTTTCTTTACTGAATTAACTTCAAACTTCCCAAGTGGAAATTTTGTTAGCTTATTAAAAAGGTGGATTAAAATATGTAAAAAATGCATCAACAAGTGTTTTTGAATTAATGATTTTTTGTAGTTTAGCTGTAAATAATCCTCTAATACCGGCACCTGGCAAAGAGAGCCTTCTCGTAACTTCCCCCTTCTGAATTTTGCACTGAATGGGATATCTTTCAGCTTGGCTCGAAGCTTCAGTGTGTCTCGTAAGATGTATTAGATTCCTGACCTCCATTCAGAAGAATATGCTACGTATATACCAAGAGTCATGGATTAAATCGTTAATCAGCTACTTCTGTCCTTTCATGGATAACCATGCGTACATAGAAATTGATCTTTTGAACGAGTGTCCTCGTTTCTGTTTATTTCTTCCCACTTTGCCTTTTAGAGATAATTCAGCTCTATTCGAGTGGCGTGCTGCGCCACCGGAGCGCCAAGTTTTGCTCCAGTGGTGCGATTTCTACAAAATTTTGAATGGATTATTTTGAGATGATCATTATTTACGAGAAACGAGGGTTATATACGAAATAAAATAATCAAAATAATACCATCAACTTACGATTCCTCTCCGATGAAGTACACTGATGCCTTAATCTTTACGGACTTAACGATCATTTGGAAAGTCCATAGGTAGGTGCAATCTTGCAACACTCATACTTGGAGGGGAATAAGTTTGTAGTCAGATAGCCCTTAACTATGGCATTTCTTGTCTATCAAACACGCGAGAATAATCAACTGGACTGCAGAAACGACTCATAGCACAGAGTCTCGTAGCCTTGCTTATATCTTCGTGCTTTACGGATTTTCGTCTCTGTAACATACTCATTAACGCTGGTAAGAAGCCTTGTAGAGGCAATATGGGTCATAGATACAATTTTATAAAAAAAATTTAACACATTTGTATTGAATTAGTTTAGTAGAATCTCATATTACATTTCTGCATGAAGCTGTGAAATTTAACATGTTCTTTTTTCGACGACCTTCCAGTGATATGTGAATACTAAAGAGGTGTTAAGTAGCACAAATCACGCCTTTTTTTATTTCGTACTTTGCAGGGTTTCATTAATTGCATGAGAGAATGTGAGTATTTTGTTGAAGCAGCTTCTAGCAATGGTGCCTCTTTTTAGTGTGTTCCTAGCGGGAATTGATACTAAATTTGTATACTTGTTACTGTAATTAAAAGTATTCTTTCTTCGTTGTAAAAATTTTTTCTTTGAATTCATAGTTGCGTCAATTTTGAGCTTGAGTATTCAGAAGAAAGTCCGTAGGTTACCAAAATAGTGTCAGCAGCAAGTGCAGATTGAAAAACAACTAAAAATACGTTACAGTACAGAGAAGGCAATGGTATAAAACAACACCCCTGCGCAGAGGGTGCTGTAAAAAATTAGCTGCTTGCCATAGCGGTCCAATGTTACTCTGATGAACTGCAGGTTCTGCGGACCACAACCCTGTTTGTCAAACATAGCAATCAGCAATTGAACAACTTGCATTGTCAATTCTATAATCATATCAATACGTGCTCGCGCACGCTCCTAGAAATTTTCAGCCGTAGTTCCTGTAACCGTGCGATGATTTTATTAGCTCTAACCTTGTAGCATGAGGACATCTAAAACAAAAAAATTCACTTGAATGGTTGACGCATTAAACAACACACTTGTAACATGTAGAGCAGATTGTGTGACAACTTCAGTCTACGAACGCTGCCCTCTGAGATAAGCTCCGATGAAATATCCCGTTTAAATATGTAAAAATTGTAGGATCGTTTATTAGTGCGAATTTGTTTTGATGAGTCCTAGTCAAAATGTTCTCATTTATTTGAATGTAAAAATGCATTATTTTAAGATATGAAAATATTTAAATTTATGATTAATCACAAAAAAAAGATATGCAAGGATGCCAACCGTCGTTGGTTTGAACTACTTTTGACAATGCATTTAATTTTCCAATACTGTCTATGTACAAACTTTAAACAACACATTTTATTTTCCTTCGTGTGAGCTAAGTAGAAGAATCTGACATTCTCATTACTCGTCGCTTTTTTCTCGTTTCGACCAAATGTTTAGGAATGTTTTCTATAATATATGGTAAGCGTAGTATAAAACTATTTATATGCCGTCTTCTTATAATCTTACGAATTTAAATTAGTTCGAAGCGTTTATTAGCGCTAGTGTTTTCCTTTAATATCACTGAAAATAGAACGATACATGTATTAATTTATGTTTTTTATATCTTTGCAGAATAAGCATCAGTGCCGGCTCGTCATAGGTGCTTTTTGACAATTGAGACAAATGACATTCAGGTTTCATTTCAAAACTAAGCGATCAATTAGATCTTCTGTTTTGTTCATTTTTTAATACTTTTCTGTTCCTGTGCCGCAATTGATATAATTTTTAATTGCAATCTTTTACCTAAAAAACGGATAGTAAATTATTTTATTCCTGAGGAAGTCAAAGACAAGTTATCGAAGTTCCAGGAACAAACTTCCCATTTTCTCTGGAGCTTATTCGTTTTCTTTGACTAGCTTGGTTTTAACTGACTGGCGTATTGAGGGCTAACCACACCATCTGTTGAACTAAGCCGTTTTGAGGTCACCTCGTCACCGGCAGTGATCCTCGCTTTGACCATCGAAGGAGAAGGAAACCACAACCGCCTTACGATGTTGCAGCAGATCCTCAACAACATGTACATCGAGCCTGAGCTCCTTGCCGAGCTCGACGAAGACCAGAAGCAGCTGCTCATTTGCAAGATGCGTGAGGAACAAGTGAGGCGCTGGAAGCTCCGCGAGGAGGAATTCGAAAAACAGTTCAAGGAAAACGCTGAACTTCCGAGGAAAACCAAAAAAGGTGAGTTCTTTGCGACGCTTTTTTTCGATAATTATTGGTATGTTTCATGCACGAACGTGTTTGTTTTCTTATGTTCTGTGAAATTTATGTTATGTGTTCGCAGCAGCTACGAAAGACGTCTTCAACGCCTTGAACTTATATCCCTAGAACAAAGAAGACTGCGAGGACAACTTATTGAGACCTTAAAGTATCTCAATGGCCTCAACAATGTTACCCTGGAAGGGCTCTTCGAAAGAGACGGTAACGTAAGAACCAGAAATAACGGTCAAAAACTATTACTGAGAAACTTCAAGACATCTCAAGCTATGAACTTT
>VCRD01000600.1:12891-29603 GCA_006783055.1 Trinorchestia longiramus | reverse complement strand
CTAACTTGTGCCTCTGGGTTGAACCTAACTTGTGCCTCTGGGTTGAACCTAACTTGTGCCTCTGGGTTGAACCTAACTTGTGCCTCTGGGTTGAACCTAACTTGTGCCTCTGGGTTAAACCTAACATCACCAGCTTGGTCGACTGGTGAGCGAATCTGCTTGCGAGTGGAAAGACCCGGGTTCGAATCCCGCTGCCGACATGGTTGACGCAGCTAGAAATACGGCATGAGACTTGGGTAAAACAACCGAATAATTATCGAAGTAATTATCCGACCCAAGAATGGGCCAGAAGGTTCGTTCCTATAGCCTCATTCTATTCTATTCTATTCGTACGTTGTCGCATAATAAATATCGTATGTGCATGAAAATATCGTTTTATACATTTAGAACTTGCCTTTACTTTTGACATCGTAAAATATTTGAGTGTGAGTGTTGAAGACTGGAGTTCATTCTATTTTATATTTTTACAGTTCAGGTAAAAATAACCTTAAGAAGTCGAGTTCATGATAAATACCCATGAATCAAACTCTGAGTTGGCGTTCCATCAATTGCAATTCTGTTTTGTGTTGAGAATATTGCCGAATTTTAAGGCGAAACAAAATATCGTCAGTTGAAATATGGTTTAAAATTTCAATGTTGCGACAACGAGACATAGATTTCTGAAACAAAGATGCTTATATCTACTGATGGAGTTAGATTAAAATGAGTTTCGAAGTATTTCCTGTGCTAGAAATACTGATATACCTTATGGAAACCAGAAATACAGTTTTAAGGTTGATCTTCGTCAGGATTTTAAATTGACTTAAAGAATCAAGTTGAAGAATTGTTTTCTGTTTCTGTGTGATACGAATACATTGTTAATTCCTTCATCTGGGTTTACTACAGAATTTCATCGTACCCGATGCTCTTATCAAACTACTTATTAGCAAAATCTTGCGCAGAGCTGTTTATGTACATTTCTTGAGAAGCCTGCAATAATGCTCTGTTTTTTAGCTCGATTTAACTCCCAATTGTAAATTAGCACTCGAGTGATAACTTACAGCGACTCAATTCGCTATCTACAAAATTTAGTCACCCCGTGCATCATACACTTAAACAATCGTGAAAATCGGAAGATTTGTTCTGTTAATACATTGATGTAGAGTATTTCAAACGATTACTTTCGGAAATAAATTTTAAACACAAGTTTTAAATTTACTCTTAGATTTGGGTTAGCGTATTCAGAGAACTGAAGAAATGATTGATTGTATTATGAAAGACTCGTGTACTAAATTCATCTAGAAAAATATTTCAGGTCTATTCTGCTCACGTACTTCAACTTTCCAACAGCTATGCATACGCCGTTGACAAACATGTATCGTCGCTTTCAAGCGAGAATTTCGAAATGTTGAGCTGTTTTTGCTCCTTCGAAGTTTTCAAATGTAAAAGTTAACGGGAAGTACCGCAATTTCAGTATCTCTCTTTAATGTCCAGTATATTAAGATTAGTAAACTCCAGGTTTTATCATCTCATGGAGGCCCCGGCCATCTGTAGTGATGTAGAGCCTGACTGAAAATTCATGCCTTTTTATAGCTGACAATTTTTAGTGCAAGCATTCTCTATAGGCATTTATGACCGACATGAGTCTACCGTTACACTCCTGTCAAGTCTGGACTTGGCTCTCGGCCATATTACAGTCGTCGAGTTCTGCTACACCAATTTGATTAAGGGTGTGCTATGTGTGCACGTTCCGACTTTGAACTGCCAAGATGAAATTCTAATAATGGCACTTAGCGTATGCTGAGTGCATGTTATCTAATCATAGGTCAAGGCAGCTTAGTGTAATCACATAGTTTTGACCTAATTTATGTTCTTTTCATGCCGACCTGCCTTTCATTATGATGATGATATCAAATGAGATTCCTTTCGAGTGGTTTATACCTCACGATCAATTATATCCGATATCAGAGTTTCGTAATATGCAGGAGTGGCAAGCCGAATTTGTAATGTTTTGAAGCTACAGGTGATCCATCATAGGTGTACTAAATATTGTAGCTGTACGAAGAAACTTTTAGCAGCTGTTTTATGGTGTAAAAGACTTCGACGCTGTCTCTAAGGACTCCAAAATTGTAAGAGTCAAAGGTGTTACCACAACGTTTATTCGTTTTTACTCCGTGCCACATACGTTCCTTGAAGTATTAATTTTGAGCTTGAAAACTCAGGTGTTGCTTTCTAATAGGATGTAAATTCTAACCTTCCCTCCTCTCCGATGGATTCACGAGAGACATCAGCCTTATTTTCAAGCGCTTTGGTTGAAGGTATTATGGTTCCATTGCTAGTTCCCCAATATCAAACTGCTGGAATTTGGATGTTAGCTTAACTTAGATAGTTAGACTTGCCTTCGTTACCATGCATGTATTACTTCATTGACACTCTTATTTTTAAAATATTAAAGATTGTTGCACGATAAACTATGTGGTATGTACGATAAATTTTACTCTTTAAGACTTCAACGCCTCATTCTCGCCGAGGAACAACCCCGTTTCGAAGAACCCGCCGATTATGGATAAGATCAGAGATTTTTTTTACGTTGCGCCTTGTAAATTCGTTTCCTCTAGTTCTCACCTCATTTTTTAGCAACACGTTAATAATGAGCAATGCACTCATGACGGCACAAAAAAAAATATATTACAGCATTTACCTTCTGGCTGATTGCAATTGATTCAGGTTTGTTAGTGTTGTTATTTATTGTATTAACACATTTCTTCACGTAGTTCTATTGTTGAGTTTCAGCTTGTTTTTACTGTGCGTGCTGATGGTTATAATGGCGAATTGTCTTTGCTTTTTTTATTTCTGTCTAGGAAGAATTTAACATAGTCATTTATTGAATATGATTTACCTTATTTTTGCACCCAAATTCAGAAATATTCCCCGACGGTACATACAACATATAATTAAAATCTAAATTGCAATGTGTGACACATAAATTTTAATTCTTGAGCATCAAGCATTTTAGAATAGAAAATAAGGCAATAGAAACGAGCCGTTTGGCCCATTCTTGGGCTGATACCCAAGTCCTATGCCATGATAGCCAAGTCCCATGCCGTAATTAATTAATTACGGAAGTATAATAAATGAAGTTTTGTGTGTTTTGCACTCATCTTTCGTCTTATTTTGTTCAATAATTAAATTTTTAGCTATTAGGGGCGTATTAGCTTGTAACCAAGCTTGGTATAAAATTTGTCGTGTAAACTCATTGCGTTGAAAACTTTTGTTGCAAACATATTTCTTATAATACAATACAGAATGCATCCGCCGAAGACTAGTAGCAAAATAATTAGTTCGTTCAGATATTTCATTTTGAAACATTCAGTACAATACAAACTAAACTTCATGCGGACACAAGTACTATTCTCGAGTTCCTTGTTTAATGTTACTACTTCGCTCATTATGCTCATTCATTTCACGGCTTGATCTGCAGCGCAGAAGCCTGCTAAGCTTGATCTGAGTTGCATGTGCGTTGTGTACTCTGCAGTCGTGAATGTCTTCCTCATGATTCTTGACAGAGTTCTAGTGAGATATATTGGTGTTTACGATCTCTTGCTTATGATGGCAAGACTGTGTTACTTCTTCAACACTCCTGAAGAGCATTCCCCCTTGTACCGCTGCCCGGCTTCTCGAGCGCTCATTGGCTGGGTGGGTTTAGGCTGCTGACCGCGGGTTGTTTGCTAAAGTCTGCCTTCGAAGAAAAATTCACTTCAGTTGCACTGCGAAGCTCGTGATTGTAGGAGGTTGCGTGCTGTGATAAACTAATACAATATCTTGTGAAACACGTTCTTAATGGAATACTGGCCAAATTTCTAGTGAACGTAAAGTGAGCTTTCGAAAATAATTTTCTCTCATGAAGTTAGCGTGGACAAAATCTCTTGGAAAAATTCACAATGAAAAATATGCAATTGAATTCTACTAAAGTAAACATGCTGTATTTCCATGTAATTTTTTAGATTTGGAAGCCGAATACGTTGGAACAATTTGAAAACTATATCCTTGATTTACATGTTTCCATTGTTTTTTTAGCATTAGGAATTAGTTTTCATCTATCATGTGAAGGCTTTGTTTGCTTATAAAGGTTTGGAATCTTGTCGATTTGAAAATACACAAATGAGTTACTTTAGCCTTGGTTTTAGTTGAAATTAAATTTATGCTTGAATCGTTTTAGTTCTTTTCAAATCAATGTTACAAAAATTCCTTACACTCTGAAATATGAACAATAGTGAATAAGTTCAGATCTTTACCAAAGTTTGATAGTGAAACTGTAAAAGTGATTTGAAATTTAACCATAACGAAAGGAATTGGTCAAAAGAGATTAAAAGTTAACATTTTTAACTTTTATTTTGATTTGATTTGATTTCGTGTAAGATTTGAGGTCTAAGTATAATTACCCTAAAGTTATGGGCATCATTATCACGAAGCGAAAATTTTGGTCTTATTTTCTACTTCCATTTAGCTAGTTTAGCAACAATTGTTTCACTTTTTAAGCGTGTAAATTGCAATTTCCTATCAGCGCAAATTCATCAAAAGTATTCTAGTCTCGAAGGTTAGGCTGATTAATGCGAATGCCAGTATGTGAAGTCTAGTGTTTAGTATCAAGCCACACGTTCCATTTCCTGCACTTTATTTGGTCACCTTAGCCAGTCGTCGCACTGAGCATTGCTTGCTCATCACACTGCGGGACGTTCCAGCCAGACGGCTGACGATCATTAGAAGTTTCTTATGTATATCACTAAATTGACGATGTATATTTTATTTTTAAAACTGGGTTGATTTTTCTCCCCAAGCTGGTGCCAAAATATTTTATAATACTTAGCTTAATATACTCATTGGTACCCATTAAATCCATCTGTTGTCAACTTCATTTTTATTTTCAACATTGCTTAACAGATTTGCGACTGTAAGAATTCATCAACTTAAAAATGATTCATTTTGTTCGATCTAAAATTTATTAGAGACTATGTTACGTTTGTGACCACCTTACATGGCCATGGAATTCATCAAACACTTCCTCGTACTTTCTACCTCAGGAGTTGCTGGTTCAAAAAAGTACATGGCAACAGCGGTCGTAGACCTTTATTTAGAATGCTCATTAATCTGTATAAGACGCCTTTTAAGGACTAGGGCATGAGAAGCTCATTAAATGAGCGTTTTTTTATTACAGCAGCTTGGAGGCATTTCTTGCATTCTCCAGACGCTTGACCAAAACTCCGATCCGGTAACGGATTGCTGAATTTTATAGTTTTTTTGTATGTTTTGTTTTACGTATTGAATTCTGTTGTTCCGTGCAGGTACGAGACATTTGCATGATTTCTATTGATTATCAGTACTAAGTGTGACTATTTTTGATGAGGTAGTACGTTTTGCAATCTTGCTTATTTTCGGATACGTCATAATTCTGATTTTCTTGGTTTCACGTCATCCATGTGAAATCAGTAATTTATTTATGTAGAAGAAATTTCTGGTCAATCAGTAGATAACCAACAGACTCTAAAACATTTAAAACTGAATCCACAGGCACAATGAATGCAAAGAATGTGTTAGCCTCAAATTCACGGTCTGATCGTCATGACGGCATGCGTAACATTGGTGGGCGTCTTTCTGTTCCTTGCCCTTCCGGTCCCTCTCCTTACTCGCAATATACCGTCAACAAGAAACTCTTCGTCCCTGATCCTGTTCAATTAATCCGCGACTCTTGGCACACCCCACCTGTCGTACAGAGTTGCAGCAGTGACAATGTAGCGACTCCAAACCTCCCACAAAATGTTTCTTCCGCGAGTTCAGCTAACTCTGAAGGTCATGCTTTCTTGGATCATGAGGCGAGTTTCCGCGATATTTCAACGACTAAAGTTCTAGCTTCGCCAAATTCTCTAAGTGTTGCGACTTGCGCTCATAATGTGGAAGATTTGGTGCACTATGATGCCGCAGGGTCGAAACTCGCCGATGAAATTGACCTCTCTTGGATGAAGAACACTGATACCTCTTTTACAGGATCTAATATGTGCTGTGAGTGTCATGGTGGTGCCAATACAGTTTTAGATTCTTGGACTGTGAATAAACCTTTTGAGATGAAAACAATTCCAGAATTTCAATGTTCAAGTAATTCGTTTCTTTATGGAAAAAATCACTGCAAAGACGATGTGGCTTGTGTGAACACTCCTCAAAGACCTGTGCGTTTGGATATGCGAGTTTTGGATGAAACCCTGGCTTCAATTGCAGTGACTGAAGCTAGAAGTTCAACTTCTGACACTATTTCTCTGCAAAATGCAGACCACCATACCGTTGTGCCTAAACGGAGTGTGTCAAGTAGAGACCACCTTTTACACATCTCAAACTCGAACGTTCGTCACGACTTTCATTGTTCTACTGACACTTCAGCCTCAACTCCAACTTCAGAATTGAGGGCAGAATCGGTCGCAGAAGAAAAGTACATTCCTAGACGAAAATATAGTTTAGGCTCAGCGGGATCGAGCGAATCTTTTGAATCTAGTTCGTCTAGTATATTTCTTGATCAAAATTCCTGCGTTGCTGGTATTCAACTTGAAACTACAATGCCAACCATGGAATTCGTGTGGGAAACTGATGCAAACGGTGAGTAGATTGAAATGCAATTGAAGTACTCTTACATGACATGTGTGTGATAAGATTTAAATCGTTACGGGTAGACAAATGGCAGAGTTGCTGTAACCGGTTCCCTGATTAGCTGGTGCGACTTCGGACGAAAGTTCGTTTGTATTTGCTTTAACTTGGCTTCATTAGTAACAAAATTACTGACTAGTCATTAGCGTACTCGTGCTTAGTTACAGTGTAAGCAGCAACTGGTTTATTTTCATGAGTAGTACTTTTCTTTTGTGAATACTAACGGGAATTGACATCCAACGAACCTTGGATGCTTTCATGAACTCTGCAGAATGAAGAACGCTTGTGCTACAAGTCTGAGTTATGGCTTGTATTTTGGAGTTTGGTAACCATGATTTTCCTTTTTCTGCAGTCTCTTAGTGAGAGACCCTAATTTTTTCTACTACCGACCTTCTGTTCTTGTTACTGAGTTCTGAATTTTCTGTATTGGATCGATGTCTTTGTTGCTTGAGTTAACGACATTTCTCTTCTTTCGTCTACCATTTTTTTGAGACATGCAATCGTAATAAGTGTAAATTTAGCGAAAATTCTTGGTGTAATACAATCCAAGTATACAACGTAATAGCTCTAATATCGGTTGAAGAAATTTGTTATTCTATCTTATTTACAGATATAAATAATACTTGCAGCTGTAACTGTTTTTTTAATTATTCAGTATGCGCCTTGTGTATTTTAAATGCTCAAACTTAACGTTTTAGCTCGTCTAGTAATCGTGACTATCTTTCAAAATTAGTAAATTGCTCAAATTGTACGCAGCGATGCATTGTAATCCTGTCCTGATTTCCATTAAATTTGAAATAGTGCTCGGAAAGATAGTCGTTCAACACTTGGAGAAACGAGTTCATTAATTGCGTTACATAGTGATGGGTGCGTACACAGTCTCGATATTCCGGCAGTTTGACATCTATGCAATGCAAGCTGGGATACCTTTTTTGTGGTCGCCCCTTTCGCTGCACGTACTTTTGTCTCATAGGGGGCTCAGTGTTAGGGCAAAAGGGGGACCTTGACCCCTGTGCGTCTGTCCAGATGGTTTCTTCAGATGTTTGACCTCGGAAACAGCTGGTGTATAGAAGTGAACAGCAAGAGTGCACACCCGCAATGCACTTGCGTGCTTTAAATTCATTCATTGATTGACAGTCAAATTAGTAAAATTGAAGCGAGGAGAGATGAAGGCGATAACGGGTATTTGTTAGGTAAAAAATGTGTATTAATATGCGTATGGCGGAGATTTGTATCGCCTTCAGACTGATGTAGCCTAGTTTTTCTCTGTTCTTAATTTACAATGTTTATCGCTAAAGCGGTATGCGCATACTGAAATATGATTAGGCGAGTTTTCCTTAATACTTGTTTTGAATATTATTAATACAGAAACAACCGTCTTTAGGTGGCAAATCTAGATTGATGACGCACTTTTGAGCGAGTAACTCTTATTCTATAGTGATATGGTTTTCTTACTCAGCAGTTATGCATTTTCTTAATCATCTAATTAATATTAATGGTTTCAACTTTTCGTGTTTCGGCGGACTTTCACAGCGCTCACTTGATTGCCGAAGTCATTTTATATATCATGTAAATTTTGATTTCTTGAAGACTCAAACTGTGCTTAACTTTGATATGTAAAATGTTTAACATTAATAATTTTCATAACTTCATTTCGTTGTTTCAATTATGTGTGTATATATGTACATATATATGTGTATATATGTATGTATATATATGTGTGTATATATATTTATATTCTTTGAATCGCATTTAACTGACAATTATAATGTCACGAACATAGAACGCACTTCAGTATTCTAGAAAAGCTTGTTTGGTATATGATAAAAAAAACGAAAACAAAAAACCTACCTTAAATAATTTCGTCTTGGGGTTAGGAGAAGGAGACAATGTTTCTGATGTCAAGTGTTTGTCCTTTTGTCTACAAATTTATCTTGGGGACTACTCGCTGCTTCTGAAATTTATAAGTTTTCAGAGCTCCCCACAAATAGGCATGCTTATAATTCCTTTTATCGCTAGTGAAGTAGCTATGGTTGTTTTTTCTCAAGTTTTTCTAGGATAGTTTTGGCTCGTTTTCTTCTTCTCTATCTTCATGGCAGAAGAGACGTACGAGTCTGTACAACCCGTGTCATGCAAGACTGTTTCCATTTCTATCTCCTTCTTTTCTTCTCGCATCACCTTTCTGTCTCTTCTAGCTGCTTGATAATAATATTCGAATACTTATATTGTGTATAGGATCTGTATATAATTAATATTTGTGTCTTAAAGTATTACTGGTATTAGGCTGTTGAGCCTATCAGTGTTAATGAAATAAACAATTACTGTAAGCTGCAGGTAGCACCTAATCTAGAATATACATTATTGGATCTCGGATATATAACGTACGAAAACAATTTAATCTTGAAACAACACTTTTGGTGAATGTACTGCATAATGAGATACTTTGAACAATGTGCTGAAATTAAACGTACGAGTTTGTGCATTCCGTATGAGACTGATTTACTGTAGATATTCCTTTCACGTTTATTTGTTTGAGAAACTCGTATAACGGAAAACTCGTTCTGGTATAATTTTGTTCGCTGCACTTAGTCCATAAGCTTGAATAGTCGGGAGTGCAACACACGGCATTCTCAACTCTGTGTTCTACACACAACACCCTCTGATTCGTTAGTAACTGGCGCCAAGTATTTTTGTAGGCTAGCAACTAGTCATTCTGAGGCGGCTCAAAGACTCTGTCTTGCTTTAGTGTACGTGGCACTCCATTGTTTACTGTACATCTGAGATCTGTGAAGCTGACATTGATGTTGTAAGAAGTGGTGTGCCCGCTGGGCGCCAGGTGATCATTGGACGTCCTGTTGATTGCCAAGTAGCTATTCTGGAAGCCTATCGCGCTTCTCAGCTGTTTGGTTTATGAATTAAAATTCTCCTCTGTATTTCTAGTTCTAGTATTTACTTTGGTTTAATCGATATCATTATCGTCGGAATAAAATCTAGTGTCTTCAAGCTAGAGTATAAAAAAGGCTATCTACTTTACATTAAATTTATTCAAGTTGTGAAAGCATGACAGCATTTTCATTAACTGAAAATTATTTTTTCTTCTCCAAAAGTACCCGTTTTCATTTTTGATTTTTCGAAATCACTCTGGTCTTGTTATAACAACTATAAATTTCACTGACTTACGGCTTTTGTCTGCATAGTTACATTTTATGTGTATACCGTTGCAGTTACAACGAAGAAAGTGGCTATCTCGTTTTCCTTAATATTTCATTCTGCCATGACTCTCCTTTTGTTACTGAAACATCTGTTCAATCATAGTCTAACGGATATCACTTGTTCACTCTTATCGAGATTGCCGTTTGAAGCTTCACAAATTTTACAATAGTTTTTGACTGAAGATTTTATATTTTCTCTCAAGATCAGAGGTAGTGATAGTAGACTCACTTCACATAAGAAAAACGAATAGTACGTTCTTATTTATTTTTCACTGTTAAGTTCAGCTGTAGAACGATACATTGCAGAAGGACAGAATGTTTCGCATCAGATGCGCTATGAGGATTCGTGACGAGCTTAGGCAGTAAAGGATCTGTATTACCTCACCTAAATGTCGTTCCTGGTTTGCTACATTAAAGAGGAATGGTACGACCGTGTGTATCCTAATCAGTCTGTATTTACCATTCTACTTGTATGTTAAACTGCGCGATCTCGCTGAACAAAGATCAATTTGACTGCAAGGTGACTTGCTTGGTCTACTCCTGGGATCATTATCAATGAAAACAAGAAAAAAGGACAAGCTGCAGTGCTTGGCAGACGGAGCTGGTGGCACTGCCTCGGATCAGGGCTCAGCAGCCAAACAAGGAGCGTCGCTGCACATTATGGCCGCTCTCGCAGCGAGCGAGGACTGCCAGTCTTCCAGCTTTCAGGTGCACCTAACCTGAAGCAAACAAAGTTTATCCAATTACCAGTTTCAAATTTTAACCTTTTTCAAAAGTTTTAATGAAATTTAACTGTTTCATGATAGTCTACATATTGCGTCATGTAATCTTTTTATAAGGATTGAAACAGTATCTTGACAGATCATAAAGTAACTCTTTTGCTGGTAGAGGAAACTCTGCGCTTAGGTTTGTGATTAAGTTATGAAGAAGAGAGCTAATTTCTCTCGTTTTGAATTACAGTTTTGTAGTAAAATGTTTATTCTTCAAAAATTTTCTATGAGGAATTGGTCGATGCATGGTGTGTGGAAAATGCCTCATATAATGATCAGGGTAAATACAAAATTAAATCATTAAGTAAATGCAAAGGTCAAAAATTGAATTACCATGCTAAGCTTTGCATTTTCAATTTCGTGAAAATTTTTCTATTCGTATTTTTATGCGAGAAATTTTAAATTATAGCATGATTCACTTTGGTGTTATAGTCCAAATTATTTGATGGACATGTGTTGATTGGAATTTCTTCCCTACTAAAACACTTAGTTGGGAAGAACATGTAAACATGTAAATATAGAGAGAATTTTCCTTTTCATTTTATTACTTGGTGTTAGTGCAATTGATGTTCAGTTATTTTACGAAGGTAAATATTTAATTATAAATGTAATTGATATAAAATCGTACTTTTGTTTAAGTTCACGAAATCGGAGATGAATGGGCAAATTCAAAGTCGATAAGAATCATAGTGAAGTTTAAACTACAAATTTTATAAATCAACCTCAATGAAAATGTTTTCTAGCTCATTAGGTAAGTAGTATACTTGAAGTAATTTTGGACTTGTGAATACTATTTAGGGATATAGAATCACTTAGTACTTATTCAAGTAGTAAAAATTTATGCTCCCAGATGAGAGTATTAGCTCAATATAGTTTTCACCATCCTTGTTTCGCAGTAATTTGTTATCTTAAATCGTGTTTCCCGGGTGTGAGTTGCTGTTCTTCAACATTTTCTTCGAAATATTTTGTGTTAATAATCAAATATGCCGTAACGAGATTTCAACCTTTCTGCATTGTCTGCTTTGTTCTACCATATTTATGTATGGGCTTTGTTTCCGTTAACTCCTGGTTTGTGGCTTGTGCGTTTCCTGAAGACTCTAAATTAGCAGTATTCAGAGACACATGCTCCTCTCACTTGGTCTAACACCTAGCTTTTTTATCTGTGCATTTTATTTTGTTTCTATCTGTGAGTTCAGTTTATATCTTTTATCTGTATACTAATACGAGTACCGCCGTGTGATCGATGTGCCGTTTTTAAGCAAAGTTGACTAAAGTAAACTGTGGAATAATACCAAAATACTGTACATACGTTTTGTCAAACGAGTATTTGTAAGTGGGTGAGAAATTGAATGAAAAGTCGAGTCGAGTTTGGTCAATTTTCATTGTTCAATTTTTGATTTTAACTACAATTAACAGTTTTCCAAGGCGACGGTATACAAGGTGAAGTATCTATAGCAATATTTAAAAACAAGGAAACAAAGTTTGTGTGTACGAAGCTTATCAGAAATATCGATTTTTTTTGTATAAAATATTCTGAACGAAGATGGCAATATTGAATTAAAGGCTTTCTTTCCCTCTATAATATTGTGATGCCGGTATAGCAAGCAATCATTGCCGCATAGGAAACAACGGAGTGATTATCTATTCGATCATAATCATGTTATCACTCTCAAGCTAGAAATATAATTAAAAATTATGATGCAGGCAATAAACATAAGAAGCACTTACACATTCCTTTAAGTCTGACACTCCAAAATTTATGACATAATGCAAGGGCTGGTATTTATTTCGAGCTTACTCAAAAGTGACGAAAAAATTGAAGCCGTCTCTGAACAATTAGAAAAAACATCGATGGAAGTGAACGTTATTTCGTAGATGGGGTTTTTGCTCAGAATTTCATTGCTTCTGTAACATGTTACGACTGCTTATTTTAGCCACAATGAAATAATACAGTACGCTACCTTGAATTATTCAAGGTAGCGTATGCATGAAAGATGTAAGTTGCGTATGTTATCTTCATTATATGCTGTCGCTAAGAAAGATCAATGATCTGCTATTTCTTGGTTACTCAGTCTTATTTAATGAGCTTCTATTACTTTGCGTAAATAAACCATTGTACAAATAAGTTTTTTAATTTGACTGGTAGTATTCAAATTCGGATCATACGATTTCAATTTGAGTGTTCAACTCTACTGATGAACGTCTGCTGTTTCTGACTCGTAATTTGTAATTCTTTGTGCTGGAGTGTTCGTTTAATTTTATTGTCGATTACTGGTGAAATGGTTGTAGCTGCATCATGAAGTGATGTCATACAACTTAACTACTTAAGATGTTGGAAGAGGTATATTTCCTCTCAATTATTAATCATGTACCGATCCTTTCGATAATTTGTCAATACTATTGTAAAAATTTTGCCAGCTAATTGTCTATTAACGTACTGTATACATATTTTTCTTTTTATTCGAACTACAGATTTTCTGTTGTCGACTTATTGCATCCATTTGCCATCTCCTGTGAAATTGAATACATTTTCGTAAACATAGGATAGGAGTTCTTCTCATACACGAGTTCTTTCGTTGGCTAAGATGGTAAGATCTAACTCACGAGAGCCGGCTGAGGCACCCACGCCCGCGCCCCGAGTCCTGCATAGATGCATCCTTCAAGCATTTCCGGCAGAACGATCGTGCTGTTTACGAAGCTCCTCTCGAGTATCGAAGAAACCTATTTTCTTGGTGGTTTGGCCCGTTACTATTGAAATGCTTGTTTTCTCCTATTCATAAGTTTGGTACTGTGGGTTAGCTATTAATAGTGTTTTTAATTAATTTCTTCAAATAAATGATTGATCTGCCTTTGTTTGAGTACTAGTCATCATTGTTGAAACATTCAAGCATGTGCTTTTCGATTAACTAGGACAGCTTCTGATAATGAAAACTATGTATTAGAAATCATATTGGTGAGCTCGCTGCTCTCTGCAGTCGCGCTCAAGTTCCTCTTGTGAAATCTAGTGACCACTTCCTGCGTACAGTGGCGTACGTGTTGCATTGTTCAATTCACGTGCAGATCAAAATAGACACAAAATTTCTATAATTCAGCACTGCTTCCGAATACGAGTCAAGTTTGGTAGCCCAAAACTAGCCTGCACTTTTAAAGAATACGAAAAATGTGCTGCGATATATTTGAGTCGATGTTTAATTTTGTTTCACATGATGGATGGTGCTCCTCAATTATATATTATGTGAATTTTATACTGTGAACAGTAACAATTTATTTTATCATTGTGTCATCGTGCACATATTTTGTATACTATGAAGCAATGAAACACTGAGGTAACTTTTTGCAAGAAAAAAAATCCGTTTCTATCTTTCAACTCGATTAAGCAATATATATTTTGTATCTGTAGTGAGGATAAGTGCAAGGTGTCCATATTCTTTTTTTAATACTGTATTGAAAGACTGTACTGTCTTCAATCAGTGGTCGTTCGACAATTTTTGTCACAATTACTACGTGTATTGTATCGATGCTAAGAATTTCATATCGAAGAATCTCTTCTCACGATGTATACGTACGCAAGAGCCGTGTCCATTTACGTAGACTATAATTTGCTTTGAGAAAAACCTAGACTTCACTTGGAACTTCCCTCAAATACAGTATAGATAACCTATGCGCATTGTTAAATTTATTTTCAAGACGTATTATACGTTGAGTGTAGTTTTCCTGCACAGATGCAGCGAGTTTAGAGAGCTGTAAAGTAGGTGTTTGTGTTGAAGCAAAGCGATGTTCAAATATCTCGTCTGTAATCCACATGACCATGTAGAGTTCTTTACCTGCCTGTTCTCGTTTGTTCAGCCTTCGGAAAACTTTCTGGTGTTCAAGAGCTAAAACTTCAACCCAATTTCCTTGCCATTAGTATCAACGCATGTTCCTCACGAACGTTAAAAAATTTATATTTTAAGCTTCTTCGATTTCGTAACCTGATTAACACTTCAAGTAAGTCGACTTTTTCGTTGTTATAAGTTTGTATTCACTTATTTAACAAGTCTAGTGGCTTGCTGATTTTATAAACTGAGAATCTCGAGTCACAATTATACTTATGGTAAATGATCCAATTACTTCTGAAAGTCTGCATTTTATTTCACCATAACATAGCGTGTCTGTTTCAGTTTTTACCGAATTAGTATCCAGGTCTTCCCCTGTACTTGAAAATGTAATTTTTACCAATTCGTTTCAGCCTCTAAGTAAGGTCGTTCTGTCAATCTTGTGTGAAGAGTCTTTTTGCATGAGGTTTACTCATCGCTTGCCGTCAAGCTCACGTAACGTCAACACGATGTGCTCATTTAGTGTGGGCTGTTTAGAATGTGCGCGGGTTGCGTGTATACCTTCCCCACATTGGCGGTCTAAACAGGCCGTTACCATTGTGCTCCCTTGGTGTGCGTTTGCTTGTCACCACTCATGCCTTCTCAGTAGTTGTTTCTTCTGCGTAGAATAAATGATTTCGGGCTCTGATATTATCTATGACTTGAGTGGAAAAATGTTATTTCGCTAATTAGCGCAATTCGCGTGTAGTTGTCGAGGTTTTTGTTGCTCTCCCTAGGGTAGCAGCCAGAAGAAGATTGTTTTTCAGCATTTATTAGGGATTTAGGGTGAAAGGGGCATTCCTCGGGGAATGTGAAGGATTCCGAAGTCGTACGCGTGAAATTAGTCTACCTATTTGTGAAACAAAGTACTTTGAACTTCAGCATGTTGATTCCCAACAGTAGAGACATTCTTTGCAAAAACTAGGTTGTCCTTTTGCTCTTTCCTTTAGTGGCCATTACGATAACACAATTACTTCAGTCGAATAAGGGGTGTTTAAAAGTTGTGCTGGTTTAAGCCAGATTGATGTATTTTGCTTCTGACACAGTGTTTATCTAAATTTTTAGTGAATATAATTCAGATCTGAAGTAGTCGTCTGATAAATTGTTTTGTTTTAAATTATGTATAATTTTTGGCTTACAAGCATATATATTTATTCAGTCTTTTTCCCAAGTTACTGCTATAGTTGCTATGTTGAATGAGTTTTCCAATGGGATTCAGAAATTTTATTTCTTGAATACATTGATAGATAAAAGTAAATCTTCAATGAGCTTTAACAGCTATTATACCAATTGCACAAGTTCGGTAGAAAACAAAGATCGGTATCTGTTTGTTGAGAGTTATGGCTTCAACTCTTCAGTGTTTACGAAAAATTGGCGGACATAGAAAAAGTATCCGCTGCTCTCTGACTCCTCGTTGTTTATGTGAAGTTCGGCGTGCGCTAAAAATGCCTAGCTCGTGCTCGACTAGCTCTCTACTTCACAGTTTACTGCCATAACAGTCATGCGATCGCGTCTGCAGCTTGTGAGTAAAGGAAATGTTATTCTCGCCCTCCCTCTTGGTCAACATGCAGAGCAGGCAACCGTGTGTCCGCATCCCGGCGGCGGCTTGCTTGTTCCTCCTGCCAGGACTGGATGCTGCTGCGCAGGCGTGGGAACGCCGGCCTAACTCCGCTCGAATCAGCTTCTTCTTCTCCTCGGAGTTTTTTTACCTGTCGTCTTTTGCTGGTTCTGTTTACTCACCTCTTGAGAATCTCGATAAATATTATGGGGGATTTTGAAACTCGCCGCTACAGTCCATTAGTGATGAAAATAACCATTCAGGTGCTTGATAAACCAATTGCATAAAACGATCTTTCGCTTGTGTTCTTACATTTCAATGCCTATTCCGATGTGTTTGTTGTATTGTCTCTCTCATTTTTTTCCGTTGAACCTGAGGTACCGTTGAACATTCCTGCTGCTTATGACTAAATAAACGTTGCATTTACGACATCAATTCTGGAAAACAGATTTAATCATTGGTGATAAAATCGTTCATTGACTAGAGATACAGGTGGTGGACAAAATAATGGAAACACCTAATATTTTACCATCATAATCTTAGAACATAATTTAAACAATCAAAACTTGGCATATGTTCCTATTTTCTTTATAATAATTTTGTTATTCGGTATATTGATGTAAAATGTATGTTATTTTTCTGTTTTCAG
>VCRD01000600.1:0-12311 GCA_006783055.1 Trinorchestia longiramus | reverse complement strand
AAGAATGGCTTGCAATTCCTTTGGAAACAATTCACAAGTTGTATGAATCAATACCTAGGAGAATTGAAGCTGTAATTGCCGCAAAAGGCGGACCTACACCATATTAAATTATAATTTGTTGATTTTTGAAGGTGTTTCCATTATTTTGTCCACCACCTGTATATCGTACAGAAATAAAACAGTTGCATCGATTCGAATATATGAGTAATTCGTTATTGACTTCATCAATCGTAAGTTTATAATTAAATGTTTAAATTTGTTTATTACCAGCAGGACAATGGGGTATTCCATCGTGTTGACCTTCGTCAATATGCACTGTGGTCTTTCACGTTCGTCACGGATTTCCCTACCTTCATGATGCTGATTCAGCAACGTTTCATGAGGGATTTGATTTTAACTTTGCAGAGTTTTTATATTTTCTGTTTTCGTTTTCTCGTGTGGATGTGGTCTCTGTGTCATACAGACAGCCTACTGCACCGCGTTCATCTAACTAGTTCAGGCCTACTTCACAGTTCAGTTATTTGTGACGTTTAGTTTAGTGCTCATGCTGATTGTTGCGATGTCTGAAGTGAATGTTTTGTCAAATTCTCGTCTCAGATAGAATATTAGTCATGGAGTTTCACTCTTTATTTCTCAATTTTAACGATATTTATCACTGTGCATTATTGATGACAGAACGGTAATGGGGAGCAGTGTAGGGTTCAACAGCCTTATTACGAGTGTGTAATATTCTTATCAAAGTTTTACATCGAAATTTCTGATCTTGTTCAAAGACGTGAAAGAAAGTCCTCATATTTTTGGCTTGCGGATCGCTAATAGTAAGATGATTTCAGTTTTAATTTAATTTTTACCTTGAGTATTTTCCTGCTTTATATACTCGTATTCTTGTATTATTCAAAGTGAAGCAATTATTTTTTAGTGATCGAATTATTTCATACTAACTCTTTATTCTCGGCAGGAGGCAAGAAGGTATCATTCTTGGTGGGGGCGGATGGAGAGCCTACGGTGGTGGTGCTGGGAGCCCCTCATGTGGACAGCCTTCTTCAGGAGAGAGCTCGGTGTCAGATGGAAGAGGAGGAACCGCTCATCAAGTTAGTTGATGACAATTATTGAGATGGGAACGTTGGTAAATTTTGAGTAATCACTTACTTGATTTGGCACCATTATTGTTTACAATGATGATGCATTGGCATCAATATTGGTAAAGCTTGTTCTGAAAATAATCTCAAAGATATTGGAAACAGAAATGGTAGTCTCAAATGCTAGTTCTATACTATTGGTTCTTGTGGAAACTGCATGAGTTTGATATTCTGATTTATGATATATAATAGAACATAGTCACTTAAAGTTCTTAAAGATGAGTTTTTTCACGAGTCGTAATACTGGTAGATGTTGCTAGCAAAATCAGTTCTAAACATCGATATAAAGACTAAATTTCTATGGTATGACATTTTTTAATTCTCCTGACATTTCCTGCGACAACCTTAAAATAATTCAACCATTTAGTAGCTATAGTAGCTTCACTAAAAACAACTCGTAGAAAGTATTGATATATTTTTCCATGAATAAAAGTACACATTTTTTCGCTGGTCACATCGCAGGGGACGTGTTGATGAATTATATAATTATGAAAGGTTATGAACATTTGGAAGTAACTTCTTAACTAAGCAGTCCCTCCGAAGTTCAACTTTCACTGGCTGGATATTCATTGCTCCTTTTAAGTGAAGTCGTTTGTACGGAATATCCTCTCCAAGTTAAAGCATTTACAGAAACTCGTAAAAAGCAACAGCTGTGCAGTGTTGGGCGGGGCTTCTTGAGCTCAGAACCTGTCCCTAGAGCTGCATGCCTCCCTGGACACTGCCTCAACCGGGTCTCTAGTATTTCGACTTTTTCCGACTGCATTAGTTACTTCTTATTGATTCATACACTATATGCCTGTCTGCTTAATCTCTGTTAAAATCTACCTTTTATTGTCGGAGCTATAATTCTTGCTTATTTGCTCACTAGGTTGCTACTGGCAGGTATTGATAAACTGGCTTCGTTGTAGCTTACTTTATGTGAAGTACAGCAAAATTTAATTAACATTTTTGCTTAATCTACAAAAGACGATAGTCCTTGAATATATATGGTTGTATGTGAGCTGTTCTAATTGATGTACTTCATCCAAATAGAATTCATTGTTGGAAGCTATCGGCTTGGCATTTTTAATGAATTTAGCAATACTACTCAATGTCTTGGAGGACTTGCTTTTTGCACTCGGCTGCTCTGTAGTTTTTTTTCTGTGTTATCACTGATAAAAATGCATGTAGGTACTGAAAAAAAAACTTATCGAAGCATAATTTTCCAGATATATTGGTGGTTATAATTTTCTTAAGCAAAATTCAATAAATTGACTCGTGTTTTAGTAGTATTCATGTACGATTTGTGAACTTTGAAAAATTTACACAATTTCTTTTTACTTTAGGAGATGAACTTCTATATTGTCATTGTATTTGTCATTATAAACTGCGCTCTATTTTTGCGTGATTTATAGTCTCAATTACATCGCGTAATGTTACGGTATGTCCGTACAACCCTTTCTCTACCGCTTAGAGTTCTATCATTTATTTTTATGACAAGTCATTATAGTAAATTCTTATAACCTGACATAAATTTATTTGTAGGCAGGAGTTAATTATTATTATTTTACTTCATATTACTGTTTATAACTCGAACCTAGTAATCTGATGAGACCTATTACTCTTGTAACTCGAACCTAGTAATTTGATGAGACCGATCACTCTTCTAATTCCAACCTAGTAATCTGATATGACCGATTACTCTTGTAACTCGAACCTAGTAATCTGATGAGACCGATAACTCTAACAGGAGCGCTGCAGATGAGGAGCTTGACCGCCTGGTACGCATGAGCCGCTCCACCGTGCAGCAGATGGAGGAGGACAATATTCTCAGGCAAAAGGCAAGTCAGTTGTAGCCATTGCTTATCTATAATGCTCTGTATTGCTATGTGCATTCAGTGGTCTGTATGAGCTTATACGCACTTACGCTACCACAAAAACGCCTGGCTCAAATAAATGATATGCGTATATTTTTTTAAACTTTAAATGCGAAGGACATCTTCAGGCATAAACTTGAAGGAAGCTAATGATAATTTTTTATTTTTGAAGATTTTATTCGTCGGACACGATAAATAAAATAGAGAGCACCATCAAATGCATCTTGGAATTAAAAAGCATTTTTTTGTACTAATTTTTGTATTTTATCAGTAGATCCCCTTTAGCTCATTTTGCAATAGTTTTTTCAAGTTTAGAATCGTGGACACAATTTCTTTTTTAGAATTGAATTATTGACAAAAATATGTTATGTTTTTTATTCCTTCCTCTGTAAGCAATATTTCTCCATAGTAAAACGAAGAACGGATATGATCCTCTACAGTCTACATAAATGTAAAATGTCTCGTCCAAATATCGAATTATGCACAAGTTCAATTGAGCAAAAGTCTTTGAAAACGAACATATTAGATAGTTATTCATTTCTTATTTCCTCATCTGGGTTCGTTATGTGTAGGTTTGACAGGCATTGATGTTTACGTATTTGTATGCTAGAGTTGTTCTGCGGGTGCCTTTTGTACCGCGATGAAACTTGTATGCTGTTGTGCAGCTGTGTTCGTACTTTACAATTATTTGCTGCTAAAGAAGCATTAGATGCTAATTAAATTTTTACTTCTGATAACGGTCGTCCTCCTACGCGACTGTCTTTCTTTCGTACATCACCGGTTTATCTCGACGAGATGCTCCCGCTGCATCGTTTTGACAGCTGGAGCAGGTTGTTCTGTAAAGCTTCAGAGTTCTGCTATGATGATACACGTTGATCGAAACTGAGACCTTCCTCTAATCGCTGTAATAGAGCCAAAACTGATTAAAGCTTGATGGTAATGTTTTTTATATAAACTCAAATAATTTAATAAAAACTTTTACGAAAAATCTTAGACTATTCCTCAAGGTAATATGGAAATGTTCATACAAATCATGATCAGTTGCATTATTGACTGACTATACTTCACAAAGGCATTCACAAAACTTTTATGCAAGCAATGAAGCTCTTCATATTTTTTGAACTTTCTTTTGCTCTGAAAATCCATTTCAAATATTGAAGAAATGTAACCAATCCTTCTTGATTATTTTTAATGCAATTCAATAAGCGTCTTGACCGTTTCACAATTTGTAAAGTTACACCACTAGTGAGCATGCCATTCTGTTTTAGAAGCATGTGTAACTTCTCGGTCTTTTTGTTTTGTTCATTTTATTTTATTTTTTCATCCTTCAGCGAGGAAAAGATAACCCAGCTCGCGCAGCCGTTGTCCGGTCTTTGCAAGAGGCCACAATGGAGATGGAGCTCCAGATTCGCGAGTTGGAAGAAAAAGACCCAGTTCCTTCCCAAGGTGTAACTGAAGCCGTCAATGAAAAGCACGTCAACAGCACAGAATCGGTCATTCCTTCTCCCGTAAATCAAGCCAAGTCAACGTTTTTAGCAGATTGTGTAGTTGGTTTAAATGAGAAAGAATGCAAAAAATTTGAAGACCCTGGACCAATTTCTAGTTGCGAGAGTAAAGAACCTGCGCCAAATTTGGCTGTTCACACTAATGTTTGTAGTTCAGTTGCACCTCCTACTCCTCCTCCATCACCACCTGCAGAAGAGTCTGGTCATGTTGATGCTGTAAGTCAATTTCTCCAGAAGCCATCTTTATCAGCACCTCATTCTTCGGTAGAAGATAAAGTGCCATCGACCCAAGCACCAAAATCTCTTTCAAGTTCAGTTCAGTTCACAAATTCTGTCAATAGCGCCAAAAGCTCGGGAAAACTTGATACGAAGTTGGGCACAAATAATTCAACAGCCTTACACTTTTCCATTCAACCGTATGGAACTTCAAACACAAATTCTCCGGCGAAAAAAATTCAAACGAAAGTCTGGGAACCGAGTCCTGCAAAGCCTGTGATCACAACATGTACGAAGCCCAACATATTTGTAGCTAAACCTGCAGTAAATGACGCTAAGCCCGTCATCCGATCTTCCTCTACCGTAGTTACCTCTTCTAAAGTCAAATCTACCATTAATTGTATTAGCCATCAATCTTCAACTGAAGATAAGAGTCAGAAAGCCAATGTCACAAAATTTAACAAGAATGAAATAAGTGCGTCGAAATCAATCGCTGTTCCTGCAAACAATGGCCGATCGTTTTCAGGTTTAATGTTCGGAAAATCGTCCAAGAGCAGCACTTCACCAACGTACGTGCCAGAAGAACAGCCCAGTCCGCCACCTGTAGATGAAGTTTTTAAACGAAGGAGTCTCACTGAGAAGCTTGCGAGGAACTCGTCTCGAGCAGCGGTAAATTTATACCTGTTTTCATTATACTAACCCTATTCATATCATTACGATTAATATCATCTGTAGTGCCACTTATTGTAATGAAATATCTACCTAGAACGATGTCTTTCCATGTTGCTTATTAAGATTCCCATCGAACTGATAGGTTATTGTTCAGCATTTTTATCGTGTTCAGTAAGAGTTTAGACTTTTTCAATTACCTAAATATAATGTGTGGATGAAAATTAACTGATAAGTTGACCTTTCTTTTGTTTCATCGTGATGCGTGATGTTTCATCGTCGAACGCTTGTGCCTTACACACTTTAGATATTTTGCGGTTTTCATTATTTCAATCCTCTCTGTGTTAGAGGTACTGTTCGAAAGCGTTGTTCTACAGGATCTTCTATCCGTTACTTGCCTAAAAGGAGATCTCCCTTTCTATTCACAGGCAATAGCTGCACTTATTAAACATGTCATGCATAGTTATAGCTTACAAGGGAAGCGGTTTGATAATTTTTTTTTGTTTTTAATTTTCATTTTACCATTGTTGTTACCGCAACTGCAGGAATCTTTTTTATTGGGACTGCAATCGGAAACTTTTCTAATTAAACCCATTATTTCAGATAACTGGTGTCTCGGATCAGATTCGGCGGTTTGAGAGTCTCTCTGAAGGTTCCCTGGAAGCTCTGAAGACTGCTACCCTGGAACGAGCTCGGAAGAAACGTCAGGCTGAAATTTTGGAGCACCTCCGCCATCAGGTTGAGCTCGCCAAGAAACAAGCCGAAAAGAACGACGAAGTATGGCTCGAAACCGGTACGTGCTTTGTTCATAGATACTTTGTCAGGTCCCATATGGATTAAAATTGTAGTGTCAATTTACACCTCGTGATTCAATAGTGTATTTTTGACTGGGACATTCTTGTACCTCGATCTATTTATTAATTCGGCGTTTCCATATTTGTTTTTGCAGTCTAAGACAAAGAGTTAGGAATATCTTCCGTTCATTTTTTGTTTCCCTCTGAAACAGCAGCTATTTTTGTGTATTGGGAAAATACACTATACGTTTATATTTACCAGGTTGTTCTAAAGTTCAGTTACACTTTTTTCCAGAAAGTTAGTGATCATTTACAATAGATTGGAATAATTCTTGTAACAGCTGAATAGTAGAGCTATCAATCTTATCTGAAAGTTATTAGTACGTCCACAACAATTAGTAGTATTAGCAATGGAGGCAAAGAGAATTGAAATCTCAGCTGTACTACGTGCATCCCATAAGAAGTCAGACATTGCTCAGCGCCTTAACACGTTGACTCCGATTGCCTGACTGGTGTAAATCTTCACTTTGTACGCATAGTCACTAGAAGGATCTGAAGAAATTACAGAACCTAACCTCAGTGGTACACATACGTACCGCTTCGGAGTCAACGTGTTAACGTCAGTCGAATGACAGTGCACAGAGTTGCAAGTCGTTCGAGAGATGGTGAAACCCTCAAGGATCGTCCTCGTTCAGCTATAATAGACCCCGAGTTGTGAAGACAGAGACCATTAGAAGAATATTCAAAAAGTTTCAACGCTCAAAATGACTCATCTTGTCAGGAAAAAGATCTGTCTCGACAGAGAAGAGCTGTTGAAATTGAAGGGGAAAGATCTTAAAACGTGTCAAAAAGCCCCGGCTAACTGCTACAATGAAGCAGAAGCGTTTTGAGCGATGTAAACGCCTTCTTAACGATCTGAAAAATCATGGCAATCGGATGGATTGCCATTTTTTTCAGGTGAGAAAACGTTCTCGGTCGATTCTCTTGTGAACAAGCAGAATGATCGCATTGTTAGCTTTGGTCAGTACATCTCTGAGTTACGGAACGTGTCTACAACCAAACATCCGGCCTCTGTGATTATGCTTGGAGTCGTGGCATCGAATGGAAAAAAGATGCGTCCAGTGTGGTTCCTAAACGCCTCTGCTTACAAAGATGTTCTTGTCACGAAAATCCTACCTTGGGTGAGAAAAATAGCTAGAAATTCAAACTACGTATTCCAACAAAATGGTACACCTGTACACACCGTAAAAACTGTTCAAGAGTGGCTGGGGTCAAACATGAACTTTTGGTCCAAGGACTTCTGGCCACCACAGTCGCCTGACCTGAACCCCCTCGACTACAGCGTCTGGACGCATATTGAGAGCAAGGCACGTAAAGTTCACCACAACAGTGTAGAGGAGTTGAAGTCTTCCGTTAATCGTTCATGGGCCACAATGAGAAAAGATTACATTCGCAAAGTTTGCTAGGGTTTCCGCCCTCGTCTGAGTCGTGTCATTGCTGCTGAAGGAGGTCAAATTGAAAAATAGTATTGTAATAATTCTAATAAATGTATGGAAAGCCCTATTTGTTTTCTTATTCCTATAAATCGTAATTTTGGAGACTTTTAAATAAAAATATCGAAGTGTAACAGAACTTTAGAACAACCCGGTATACTCGAATGGAGACATCTAAATTACAAAGGATGAGATCTATTACAAAAAAGTGTATAATTTTGCAAAGTAGTTCGTTATTTAGATGCTGTTAGGCTATCAGTCTGCAACAGTAGTTGAATAGTGTGCACCCCTGCTTGTGGTGCGGAATGACTCTGGTTTGATTTCTGTATCTGCTGGCAAGAAACGTGTCCAGCGTGCTGCGACGCTGGACGCCCCGAGTAAGATTAAACCTTCGGTCTCATCGAAACGCGTTTACGAGCCTTTAGTTTCACCCTTTAATGACTAAATTATTTTCAGACTGATCGAAATGTTGCGTAAATTACCACTCAGTTTTATGTAATTTGACCGTAATTGTGAACGAAACATTTAGAATATGAGACTAAAGGGAATGATTATCTCGGGGCACGTATGTTCTCATCTGGCATTATTGAGTTAAGTTGCAGCTGAGAGGACGAGAATATTTGCATGGAGCATCATCATTAGTCTCAAGATGTTAGCATTAAGAATTGAAAATCGAATGTATCTGTACTCTATATCTGATTGGAAATGAAGTTTAGGTATTATACTGTAATTGAACTGTCAAGATTGGGTATCGCTTCTTAATTTTCCATGTAAATCGGTCTTCAGAAAACGCTTTCATTAGGGCACAATCGTATATTTGAATTCAATCGTTCTCAAGTTATGTGACCCTGTGGTTCTACACGCGAGCTTCTCTTCAATGACGAGCTTAAAGACTCAGACACGCCAGTGTCCATTATATCACGTCTTCTGGTTACCAGCAAAGTAATATTGCGCACCCTATTTTCTAAATCTTATGCTTTATTCTTGTATCGGAAGGTGGTTAGTCCATGTAAGACGTAAAGTAAATTCAATCCGAAACACCATGTGTGAGTATTTGCAGGGACTCCTTCCGTTTACCATAGGTTGATTTAATTCAACTTTTATTAACACTATCGGCTCCGTCACCGAGAACCTACTAAGGTAGGAAAATTTAATTTTTTATGTACTATGTACGCTTTCGTAGAAGCCTCGTAATAAACATTAATTAAATGTAATGACTCTTTCATGTTGGGGTATACTGTGGCAATAATTTCCATGCTTTGGAATACGGTTCTCGAACATTTTGCATTTATCGTCTGAGGAACTTTTAAGGTTCTTGCTACTTCATCACACCTCAATTAATACTTCTACGAAATTTATTTGAACTTTAAGTTTTTATTTGGAAGTCATTAGCAATGTGTTATTTTCATGATCGTTTCAGAGAGACGTGCAAAGCAAGCGGAAGCGAGGATTCGGGAGATAGCACGACGAGCTCGAGAAGAGCATCGACGGCAGTCGTTCCGAAGTCAGGACGGTCGTCCTATACTTAAAGCAAAAGAAACCAAATCACTTCCGTTACCAGATGCAACAGGATTAGCAAACGGAACTGAACAGAATGAAAGCACGCTGAAGAGCAACATGAATGATATCAATGGCAACCCTACCCACACTGAAGCGTCTACTACGGCTAGTCGGTAGGTAGCTACTGTTTGTTATTTCAATCCCTATTAAGATAAAACTGCGATATTTTACATCGGTTATTCATGGAAAATTTCGTTTATACCACGTTGCGTTATCGTGTACCCCTTGTTCGTCCAAAGTCCGCTGAAATTTAATATTGTTTTTGTAATTGAATTATATGTACGTGGTTATGAGATAGCTAAAATAATTAGGATTACAACGAAACGAATAAAAAAGTATAAATTGCTGATACAATGAACAACCAACGTTAGTGTTAGTCGAGAATTGCAAATGAAAATACGTGTATTATTAGAAACGATACATAACAAGTGAACGATTTAAATTAGCTAGTTTTAGGACTCTGTGCAGCATACCACATCAGTATGCGTTCAGATACTGAATAACTACTTAATTCCCTCGGTAAAAGAAATAATTCATGTTTCTATCGTAATAGAAAATATTAGTTCATGATTTACTTTACATGAAAAACAAGAAATATCAAATAATCAAAGGGATTCTATATTTTACTCTTTATTATCTTGTCAAATTGCAGTGTGACATCTGATAATGAGAGATGCATGTAATGTTCTGCATTTAGATGTTTCTCTTTGTATATGTTACTTCTGTGAGCGCAGAAAATGGATCTTCACGTATGTTGTAGCAAATATCAGAGTATTAACATTAAAACGAAGCTTAGTTTGATATATATTGCGAAAATTCCAATGTATGAGTAATGGTTTAAGGATGACGGCAATTTGAAAAATATGATCAATAATATTTTAAACCGACTCTCTGTCATGCATATTAGAAAAATTATAGATTGAACATATCATCTATATAATTACTAATAAAAATGAACTATGATATAAATGGGACTCAGGATAATCGTGAATTAGCTAATAAGAGTAATATTCATGTAGCCCTATAGGTACGAGTACCACACCTTGAGAACCACTTCTCAACATGATTTGTTATTGGTTAGTAGAGAGTAGAATTTTATTGAAACGTGCATTTACTTAATTAGAATTTCAGCTCATTGAAAATTTATCTTTCCCTTTAATGCGTAGCATTTCCTACATTATCTTTGATAAATGCAAGAGTTAAAGATGACTTGTTTCCTAATAAAAATTATCATAGCTCTTTTGTACATTTAATTTTAGGAAACAAATTTGTTTAATGTTATCCCCTTCATTTATCTATCGCTTGCACGCAGATGCGAAGATCGCAGGTCCCAATCAGCAGACGAGGCCAATCTGGGTACAGGAGTACGCAGGATTCGGCCATTGAAACCTCCTTCTCGTGACGCAATCATCGCGTGGTTCAGAGACGAGGAGCTGGCCAAGGGCGCGGGACTGGAAGACAGCAGGCAGGCTGTTGCTCCATGGTTCCATGGTAGGAGGCATCTTGGTTGGTTGGTAGAACTGGAGCCCTCAAAAAAAGGCTCCAAATAGGCTTCTGGTAAGAAGCATCATGCATACGAGTCCTAGATAGAAAAATCTTCACATTTGTTCTTTCAGTTACAATTCGTCAACGTATATGTTATATATTTAAATGATGTATATATTTTATAACAATGTTATATTTGTTACCGTCTACAGATTCCTTTACGAACAGTACCATACTATATTTCCTGCGAGAGATTTATGTCTAAAAATTATCTCTCTCTTACTAGGGCCAATATTTATCCGGTCATAAGCAAAATAATTTCTGATTCACGGTATTATGTGCATTGCAAACATGCCGCACTCCACATTAATACTAGATTGGTATGACTTTCGTCATTAGGCAGATATTCATTACGAACTGCTTTGCAGGCATCATTAGCCGCACAGAGGCCGAGCAGATCTTAGCAGGAGCTAAAACCGGATCGTTTCTGGTGCGTGTGAGCGAGCGTATTTGGGGTTACGCCATCAGCTATCGAGCCATGGACCGCTGCCGTCACTACCTCATCGATGTCACTGGCGGGAAATATACATTCCTTGGGTCCCAACAACCGCCTCACGATTCTCTAAGTAAGTTTCCTCTCCCTTTATATTCTCTTACTAGATAGACCTCGTAGAAATTCCATTGTTTAAAATTGATCGAATTAACGATGCTTCGTTTAATATTTGACCAGTTCCTTCAATACTAAGTTTCTTGTAAATGCCTTCTCATTGTTGGCAAAGTTTTCCTCTATTTTCTCGTGGTATAATAAGAGACTTCACATTATCCGCGAACGTCATTCTACTAACTATTATGTAGAGTTAGCCTAAACTAAATACTCCATTCTGTATCTAATCTATTGAAAATATGGCCGTGGATATTTCGCAGCTTAACACGTTGCCTCCGATTGCCTGACTGGTGTAAAACTTCACTTTGTACGCATTGTCACTAGAAGGATCTGAAAAAATTACAGAACCTAACCGAAGTGGTACACATACGTACCACTCTGTAGTCAACGTGTTAAGTAAGATACAATTAAGGATCCATGAAATAAAATTAGTGTATCACTTCTACATGTATATTACTTGAATATGCATATTTAATAATTCAACGGAGAAGTCCGTGTTATTTATTGTACGTCACAACTTCTGTTCAATAATTATCTTCAACAATCAGTATAATCCTTTTACTCAACTTCAAAAGGGAATATTTACGTTGGTACACAGCTCCGTAGTTTTGATCGTAGGTTGGCATTAATAGAAGGTCCTTTTCCATACTGTTGCGATACCTTAGTCCATAAATATTTAACCTATATATACACTATAGGATACATACTCATGGACTAAAGTATTGCAGCTGTACAGAAAAACGAGCTTCTAATGTTACGTTCCTCTCCCTCTTTCTTTTCCTCTCCTCTCTCTCTTCCTTTCGTTCACTCTTCATCTCCTCTTTCTCTTCGTTCCTCTCCTTCTCTCTCCTCCTTACTCCCTCCCCTTCTCTCTCCTCCTTACTCCCTCCCTCTTTCTCTCCCTCCTCCTTACTCCCTCCCTCTTTCTCT